>SKCR01031099.1:0-142376 GCA_019454045.1 Zanthoxylum bungeanum
CCCTTCTAAAAAATAAAAATTTGCAAAAAGAAAAAAAAAAAAAAAAAAAAAACCCGGGGACATACTCAAAACAACAATCCGAACATAAAAAGAAATATGCCCTCTGATGTTCCAAACAGCTCGGGGCTGGATCTTATTCAACTGAGGTCATCAGCTCGGGGTCGGGTGCATCCCACCGAGTCAGCCCTTCGGACTAGGGACGTAACATTCCCCCAGGTCCAAGTGCCCTTTTCTCAGCGCGGGGTCGGGTGCATCCCACCGAGTCAGCCCTTCGGACTAGGGACGTAACATTCCCCCAGGTCCAAGTGCCCTTTTCTCAGCTCGGGGTCGGGTGCATCCCACCGAGTCAGCCCTTCGGACTGGGGACGTAACATTCCTCCAGGTCCAAATGCCTTTTTCAGCTCGGGGTCGGGTCGGGTTACGTCCCACCGAGTCACGCTCATTGGTCTGGGGACGAGACATTCCCCAGAACCAAGTATCTCTCTTGGCTCGGGGTCCTCAGGGACATACTCGATGCATATGATCCGTGAGAAGCATAGCACGGGGAGGGCTGATACCCCCGTGGCGATTGCTTACTCCAGTGTTACCGAACATAAGGAGGAATATGCCCTTAATGTATCGAACACTCTTTGATCCTCACTTACCGATGTAATGGATCCGTGGGAAAGCATAGCACGGGATAATGATACCGGGGGATAAGATCCCCGTGACGATTGCTAGCTCCAGTGATGCCGGACCTAAGGAGGAATATGCCCTTAGTATCCCGGACACTCTTTGATCCATTCATCATCCGGATCCGCGAGAGACGCAACACGGGGATGCGTTGTGCCCCTGTAGCGTGTGCCTACTCCAGCGTGGTAAGGAGGAGCCCTCATACAATACACAAGCTCCCCAGTGAACCGACGTGTAGAGGATGTGCCCTTACCAATCAAACGCTCTTCTGATCCGAATCCTGGTTCGCCGGGACACTGAATGAAAGATTCAGAATTGTGTTTTGGAGACCTCAGACGGGACGTGTTTTGAGGCATCCATGTTGTTGTTATGCTTGCAAAAAAAAAAAAAAACGTTTTTGGGATAGGTGCTAAGTCACCCCACCTTTTAAATTTTATTTCCAGAATCTTGTTTTTGTTTTTTTTCACCGATCTGGCAAATGGACGCCCATGCCAGATTCGTAGGGTTTCAAAGGTTGAGTAACATTGATTCACTTCCCTTCTGAATAAAACCCCAGGGGGTAGTCGGCTCGGGGCTGGATTTTGTTCCGCCGAGACTACTTGGTTATTCAGCTCGGGGTCGGGTTATGTCCCACCGAGTCGGTTCTTTGGACTGGGGAGGTAACATTTCCCCAGAGCCAAGTGTCTCACTCAGCTCGGGGTCGGGTTACGTCCCACCGAGTCGGTTTCTTCGGACTGGGGAGGTAACATTCCCCCAGGTCCAAGCCTTTCACACAGCTCGGGGTCGGGTTATGTCCCACCGAGTCGGTTTCTTTGGACTGGGGAGGTAACATTCCCCGAGAGCCAAGTGTCTCACTCAGCTCGGGGTCGGGTTACGTCCCACCGAGTCGGTTTCTTTGGACTGGGGAGGTAGCATTCCCCCAGGTCCAAGCCTTTCACACAGCTCGGGGTCAGGTTATTTCCCACCGAGTCGGTTTCTTTGGAATGGGGAGGTAACATTCCCCCAGAGCCAAGTGTCTCACTCAGCTCGGGGTCGGGTTACGTCCCACCGAGTCGGTTTCTTCGGACTGGGGAGGTAACATTCCCCCAGGTCCAAGTCTTTCACACAGCTCGGGGTCGGGTCATGCCCCTCCGGTTCATGATTAAACCTCGAAGGGTCTCAAAGTGTTCGGATAACAGGAAGCATAAAGAAAAAGAGAAAAGAGATGAGAAAGACAAAAACAAAAAAATACATATATAAAAACAGTTTCAATTAATAAAAACAGTTTGAAGTGTACACAGGGCCCCGGTCGGGTTACCCTTTCTCATTCAGCCCGCACAGGGGCAGGAATTTCTTCCTCAACCGGCTCCGACAGCGGGAGGATCGGCTCAACCTCGGGAGGAGGAACTACGGCTTCAACCTCGGCAGCATAGGAGACCTCTGCCTCAGGATGTGAGGAGGGATCTCAAGGCAATCCTCGCCAAGGGCAGGAACATTAGGCCGTCCTTCTTGGGAAGCCCCAGAAACTGGGACGACCGAAATCAGGTCGGGATCCATCACCTCCTCGGTAGGGGAGGGAGCCATTTCTGGAACTCCTCCTCGGAGATCTCCCCTTTGCAGAAACTGATGGCCGCATAAATAGGATCCATATTCAGACTTGGCAGCACCATCGATATCAGTTCAGCACAGTCACCAACCCCCTCAAGGCGAATGGCCTCCTTCTCGGCCTCAAGATCGGCCTCTCTCTCGTCAAGCTCGGCCTCTTTTCTCTCAAGATCATCCCGGGCCCGCGCCATTTGTTCATCATTGGCCTTCAATTTGGTTTCAACACTGGCCACCTTCGCCTTCAAAACGCCAACCTCAGATTGGGCAGCTTTCAAATCCCCTCCGGGCAAGTGTCGGCAAGCTTTCGCTCCAGCGCAGCAGCAGCCTTAAGAGCCTTATTAATTTTGAAGTTCTCAATGCAGTCGACTCAAGGTTCTGTATCACCTCCTCCCGATCAGCCAATTTAGCCTCCACTTCTGTAAGGCGATTCTGAAGTCTCTGGGCCTGACCACCATCGGACAATAGACTCAGAAGGAGGTCCTTATTCTTCGCCATGGGTAAGTAGCCTGCACAAAAACAAAGAAAGTCAAGATATGAGATGAAGAAGACCGGGAACCGAAATCAGAAAAAAGAGAGGAAATAGAACTACCTTTGCCATTTGAGAGCTCATCTCGGTCACCACAGCTTCGGGCGAGATATCCTAATATCTCGAAACCTCCCCCGGGGGAATCACCTCGGCAATTCATTGAAAGCCGGCACTAAATGGGAAGTAGCCTCCCGGATGTCTTCCCCCAAATCATCCACCCGAGGATTACAGAACCCTTTTGCTTATTGGAGGAGCCCACATATGATTTTTTCCCCCGGCGAACGTCTTTTTTCTTGCCCGGGTAGGATCCTCCTCCTCTTGAACCAACTCGGTCTCCTCTGACCCGAACTGACGCCTCCTCTTCCTAAGAGGCTTCGGCGGACTGACGAGACGAGCAGATCCTGACGACTGCGCACCAGGAGAAGATAGACCCCGAGCATCCGGCTGAACTCTCCCTTGAGACGCCCTCTCAGCCCCAGCAAGATCATGTTGTGCCCGGGAAGTTCCAGTTTCCGCATGACCGGCCTTCTTCATAGTACCGGCCAACTTCTCAAGAAACTTTGGCCTCTTCGACATGCCTACAAAAATGGAAGAAAAGGAAATCAGGACCCGAGCATATAACAAAGACATCAAACACATGATAAACAAACGGGGAAGTCATCAAAGCAGCCAAACCTATCCGACCCGAGACCCGGAGGGACGGTCCGAGTAAGCCCGAATCAACAAAGGCCGCATCATTAACCAATTCCCTCCAGTGAGCGGCATACCGACGAGCCCAATGTACCCGCCTCCGAACCTGACGAGAAACCTTGGGAGCATCTCGCCAACAAGCTGGGAGGAACCAGAGAAGTTAGAGACCTAAGAAACTAAGAACGGGAATAAAAAAAAGGGGAAAGAGAGGGTATTAAACTCCTAACCTCCCGCCCTGAAGATATCCGGAACCGAGACATCCTCCTCAAACGATCTCAGGACCCGACCCCAATCCCCAGTAGCCCAGAACCAAGATCCTTGAAATTCTTGTTAGAGTCAGGAAGTTTCTGGACAAGGTTGGACGAACTATCATAAGCTGAGAGGTAATACCAACCGTAGTGAGTCTTTGGGTTAGACTTCAAACGATATAACCTCTTCACCTCTTCCAAACAAGGTACACCTAAACCTGCCCGGTGCCAAACCACATATATGCCGGCCAGAATCCTCCAACTATTTAAACTCAATTGACAAGGGGCAATCTCCATCTCGGCCAGCATCCAAGCAAAATAGCGTTGCATCGGCAGCCGTAGCCCACACTCAAAAAAAGCAGGAAGAAGTGCCACCGAGCCCTCATCAGGTTGACTAGCACGATCCATCGGGCCGGGAACTTCAAGGGCAATATCTATTGGGATGTCATATCGTTGCCGCAACAGCGCCAGATCATCCCCAGTTATTTTGGAGGGACGGTTCATATCCAGAGCCGACGATCCAAGTTCACCGGGCTCTGGGTCCTTCCGAGGAACCCTCTGATGGTAGGAGTCTTGTTCGATCTCAGAGGGAGTAGGGGTAGTGTCAAGGTCTTCTACACTAGGTGCCCCCGAGCCCGAGGAGAGCTCCTCAGCAGGGGGAGTTGAGATTTTAGCAGACTTTTCAGGGGAGGAACTGTTGTCAGACATCCCTGACACCCAGAGAAACAAAGAAAGAAGAGGAAGTCAGTCTATAGCTAAAAGAAACTACTCACGGATTCCATGTTAGCTAAACAGGTGGTCTCTAAAGTACCCTAAGGCAAAACCCAGCAAACCATAAATCTTCCCCTAGCAAACACTCAAAAATGAACAGCAAACACAGATTCATAAACACAAAAAAAGGAAAAGGTCGTTCAAAGGACTTACTTGTTCTTCTCGGAAAAAGCAGGAGGTTTGTGCAGTACGGTTGTGCCCGTCCCTTATGTTCGCAGCAAAGAAAAAGAAAAAAGACCACGTTGAGCTTCGAGAGCACGGAGTTGGCGAATCACGGAGAGGTTTTTTTGAAAAGAAGGAGAAATTGCCGAAAAAGATGGAACAGTGTAAAGCCTCGCCTTCTTATAGTCATGGCAAAAACTCTCGTGACCGTTGGATCTAAGGGAAGAGCCCGGACGAACGCCAGGTGTCGACTACAAAAGAGGTCTCCCAAGTTTAAACAGGCGGCTGAGATCAGCCCACTGTGAAGACGCCTCTACACGGTCGATTCGTTCCCTTTTTGGCGGGAACCCAGCGAATGATTGACAAGTGTCGAACTTAGAAGAAACCCTAAAGTCGATTTGATACGCATTTAAGCGGACGTGACTGTTGTGCGTCTCAAGACAAAGCGCTTGAAAAGAGGCAACAAAACATTTCTCGACACCGGACCGACCTCCAACAGAGCAAATCAAAAACACCTTCTTTATATAGTTCCCAGCACCAACTTGCACGCTTGTTGGAACCAAGAACTAGGGGACAGATGTTGATGGTGTTTTCAGGAACTATGGCATTTAAGGCAGCACGACGAGGACAGAAGGGTAATTCCCTGACTGGTTGAGATCATATAGCCGACCCGACCATAACATATGAAGACCGACCACTTTGGTTTGGATGACCGAGCACTATAAGGTCGAAAGAAACACTTTCAGCATAAAAGATTGTCATGACCGACCTCATGAAGACCGACCAGACGGCGAGTCATGTTCAAGATGACGACACCCTATTCTTGCGGATAAGGTAAAACGGATTATCCTACTCTCACAAGGAAATGAAGTCAGAATCCGAAAAGGAATAAGAAAAGAGAAGGGAGAATCGGACTATGAATCCTTACAAGGAAAGAAGACTAAAGATCAACTAGGATTTCTTGTGCAAATAGGAGTCTGATTTCTGTGTTATTATAAATAGGAGGGCATAGTATGTGTAAAAGGCATGATCAAAAAAATAAGGGATCTGAATCTTCAAGCTCTGACTTGTAGAAAACAAAAAGAGACCCGAAAAGAGTGTTTAAGTAATAAAAGTATCATCTTGTTTGTGTCCGTGGACGTAGGTCAGATCCAAATCCACCGAACCACGTTAAATCTCCTTGTTGATTGGTGTGTTATCTGTTTTTTTTGCTAAGTTTGCATTTGGTCCCTCATAACCAAACAAATTCACTATTGAGGGAGGATTAGTCTCGGGAGTGATATTCCCATATTGCCCCTGAGACCAAAATCAGCCGTCAACAACTTAATTTTCGAAAATTGAAAGCCTTTTGGGAATTTTTCGGAAAAATCACATTAAGGATAAATTCATAATTTATTGAAATTACGATTTTTCACCATTGCTACAGTCTTGAACTATTGTAGTAATGCGTATAATGTGTAGAAAAATTTTCGAAATTTTCGGAATCGTTCTGATAGTATTTTAGGAATTTTCCGCATTAGGGGCAAAATGATAATTTATTGAAATTATCATTATCACTCTCTCTCCTTTAAAATTTCATCTTCTTCCCAATTTTGTTATTTATTATTTCTCTTGCTGTTTGTGACTCCCACATTTGATTTTGCAACTTTATGATAATATTTCTCATTATATCCAAGCCGGACCATATAATCTTGTTAAGGATAATAATGTATTATTAAATTGTCCTGATACCTTAACCTCTGAATTCTTTTACCTTTTGTTTTCTTGTCTCCATTTTGGATTTGTTGCAGGTTTCTGTTCAATTATTTGTTGTTGCTTTTCTGCATTCTCATCAAATTTTTGGATTGTGTTCTGCGTCAATATTACTTGCTGCTGCTGGAAATAATATAATTGAGACAATTTATTGGTTTTTGGAATTGATCGTCATTAAACTTACTTGATATTCACGGCACTATTCATGTTATTTATCAGAGCCTCCAGCCTACAAATTGGAAGAGGAAATTTTTTGTTTTTAATTAATTTCGTCGAATAGTGTGGCTTATTAATTTAGTTTTCAATGTAGATCTTTAAAAAAAGTAATTATAGACAAACAATAGTTATTTTATCTGAAAAATTTAAAATAATATGCAAGATAAATCAATTAGAAAATCAATATAAACATATTCCACATATCAGTAATAGTCAACAAAATTTTATAGTATATTTATTAATAAATTTAGGACAGAATTTAGAAATTTATATAAATAATACAAATAAATTAATCAACAATCTTACACACCTTTTCGAAAACAATAATATTAAAATCTTAAGAAATGATTTAGACTTTATAAAAGAATTTTGATCAGATTTTGCTGATTGAGCTTGTTAACCTGCACAAATATTAGTAAATAAATCAGGTAATGTATTGATTTTACCAAACTGTGCCTAGGTTTTCCATCAGCTTTTTCAATTAGGGTCTGTTTGGTTGAACGAATGGGAGGGGAGGGGATGAGATATATTTTAATTAAATATATGTTTGGTTCAAATGAGGGGAGGGGAGTGTAGGATATGGTTTTTAATTAGATATATGTTTGGTTCAAGAAGGGAGTTGAGAGATTTTAAAACTAATTTACTATTTTATCATTGTAGCATATTATAAATAAAATTAAAACAATATAGGCTTATATTATCTTTGAATTGAACAAATAATAAAATTAAAATTAAAAGCTCTACATAATACGTGTTATTAAAAATAAAATTAAAACAAGCATCAAACCAGTAGCTAGGTGAAGAGAATAAGAAGAATTGAATGGTGAATCAAATATAAGAGAAGAGTTTAAGAAGAATTGAATGGTGAAACAAATATAAGAGAGATTTGTAATTAGGACAATTTTGGATTTTAATGTATAAATAAGGATAATTTAGTCAATGTATTTAAAATTTTAATTGCTCATTTTCTCTCCCCTCCAAAACCCCCCACTTTTGGAGGGGAGCTAAAATTAGCTTAGGAGGATTTTTGCTCCCCTCCCCTCCAAAAACCCCCAACCAAACACACCGTTAGTGTTTCTCAGTTGTATATTCGACTTGACTTAAAATGTTAAGTTAATTAGGCCAAATCTCGGAACATGTTTTCTTTATATAGACTGGGTTCGATCTAGAACCGGCCACGGTTCCGGTTCCGGAACCGGAATCGTGATTGACCGTTCAGTTGGGGTTCCACCCCAACGCGAATCGGTCAGAACCGCTGGAACCGAACGATTCCAGCAGTTCCAACGGGAATCGTAGGGTTCCAACAGGAACCCTACCAACGGCAAATAGCCGTTGGGTCCCAATGACTAGTAGTCGGCCGTTGGCCATTAAAAAAAATAAATTATATTATATAATTCCTATTATACCCCTAATAACGGTAATAAAACAGTTATATTTATGGGCATTTTTGGTATTAAAAAAAATTCTAAAACTCTATAAATAGAATTCATTTTTCATTATTTCAACACACCAATTTCTCAACTCTCTCAATTCATACAATTCTCTTATTCTCAATCTCAATGAGTTATTATCACTCTCAATTAGTCAATTTTCTTATTCTTCTTACTTATTTCTTAAACAAAAAATGGCAAGCTCATCTGAGAACATAATATCAAATATGCCAACCCAAGAGAGCGGCCCTAGTGTCGGTTCACAATCACAGAGAAGAGAAGTTAAGGCTCTGTAGGCACTGCATTTTTGCATAAAGGCCAATTATGGCCTCGTATGGAGGCACTATCCGATAAGTTACGGAAGTCGCGGGAAACGGACGTCGGAAGGGAAAATTAAGAAATAAATACATCATCAAATTTAATTATTTGTTTAGCCTCGGGTTCGCTCGGTTGATCTCTGTTTTAAATGTTAGCCTCAGCCCAAAACCCATGCAACCCACAAAGGGCCACACGCCCAAGCCCACATCACAAAACCCAAGCCAATCCAAAATATTCAAATCACATTTAACACATGCCAAAATCCCTCCCAAATCCCCTTCCAAATTAAAAATATCTTGAATCTAATCCCCATAAAAAATACACAATATTCTTTCCCTAAATAAATTAATTAAATACACCCCTTTATTGCTTGATTTGTTTCCTTTTGAAAACCCATGCACACAAAAAACCCTAGCATGCAATTATAAAAGATAACATATTCCAACCCTAAGCCACTTCACTCACTCATACGGCACCACATCCCTCTCTCTCAACCAAAAACATAAACCCTAAAAACCTAACTCTCTCTCTCTCTCTCTCCTCTCTCTCAACCTTATGGTTTCATCACAAAAATAATACCTTCACGCCACACTCGCCACTCTCTCTCAGACACAAAACAAGCAAGACACTCACGTATGAAATAAATAAATAAGAAACCAAACTGACCGACATCTCACGCCTTCAACAAACCCACTCCACGCCAACTTCAATTGACACACGCCACCTTAAAACGCAACCCTCACGTCCACGTCTCACCGAACACAAAACAACACAGCCCTCATGTCCCTTAAAGCCACCATCAAACTGCCTAAAAGACAAGAAGCTACAGACCACAAATAGCCTTCCACATGAAAATAAAAAAAAACAAACCCACAAACACTGCAAAGCTGTGACAAAATACAAACCAACAAGAACGAACTCCTTAGCCGAAATAAACAATCCCCACCGAACCAAAGATGACAAAAAACTGCTCATTTAACCGACAACAACAGAGACGCACACAGCCCCCTCTCACCTCCACTGGCCGAGACATAAACAGTCCAAACCGACCCCAAACCAGTCCGAAAAATAGTCCCAAAAATCACCCAAAACCAGTCCAAAAATAATGCCTAAAAATAGCAGTCCAAACAGTGAAGAAAATAGAGAAATCAGCGGCTCAAAATAGCAAAACGGCGAATAAAATATTGAACCAGGGAACCAGAAAAGTGACAGAGCATTAACCATTCCGGCGACAGTGTAACACACTTCCGAGAAGCAACTTAAAAGGTAAGACCTGAGGACACCCTATGCTATTTTTCATTCATCTTTTCAATTATCAATTGTTATTTCCTCGCATGCATCTTTATGGTTCACGTCTATTATTTTTTATTTATATTGGGTTAATGATTTCGTGCTATCTCTTGCGGTATATCGATGGAAATCCATATATAAATTCCGTAGCCGAATCCGAATGGACGGTAGTGCGGTCTGTACTTGGGATACAACTCCACGTACCGCTTGAGAAACTTTCACGCACGTGTTTCATTTTTTGTTATTTAATTTTTGTGTTCATTCATTGTTTGTGTTTATTATTTCGTCATTTACTTTTTGTATGTGATTTCATTTATGCATTGTTATTTAGTGCGCATGGGCTAATTACCTTTACCACGATGTTTTACCGGGCCGGACGAAGTATACTTGATTGAATATGAAATACGTTCAATCGGGCATACGAGGTCCCATATAGATGTTGGCCTTGGTCGCATCTCTTTTATTATTCCGTTATTTACTTTCCGCATGTTATTGCTTTATTTATTTATGCATTGTTATTCTAGTGTGCATGGGCTAACTATGTTGGATTAAAGGTCCTCCATTTGAGGGAAATGCCTAAAGGCTACCTTTACGTGGATATTTTGCCGCGCCGGACGAAATATACTTGATTGAATGAGAAATACGTTCAATCGGGCATACGAGGTCCCATATAGATGCTGGCCTTGGTCGCATCTATTTTATTATTCCATTATTTACTTTCCTTATGTTATTGCTTTATTTATTTATGCATTGTTAATCTAGTGCGCATGGGCTAACTACGTTGGATTAAAAGTCCTCCATTTGAGGGAAATGCCTAAAGGCTACCTTTACCATGATGTTTTGCCGCACCGGATGAAGTATACTTGATTAAATATGAAATACGTTCAATCGGCATACGAGGTCCATATAGATGTTGGCCTTGGTCGCATCTATTTTATTATTCCGTTATTTACTTTCCGCATGTTATTGCTTTATTTATTTATGCATTGTTAATCTAGTGCGCATGGGCTAACTACGTTGGATTAAAGGTCCTCCATTTGAGGGAAATGCCTAAAGTCTACATTTACCACGATGTTTTACCGCGCCGGACGAAGTATACTTGATTAAATGTGAAATACGTTCAATGGGCATACGAAGTCCCATATAGATGTCGGCCTTGGTCGCATCTCTTTTATTATTCTGTCATTTACTTTCTGCATGTTATTCAGTCTGTTTACTTTTGAGTCGTCATTTAGTGCGCATGGGCTAATCGCATTGGATTAAAGGTCCTCCATTTGAGGAAAATGCCTAAAGACTATCTTTACCACAATGTTTTGCCGCGCCAGGTATACAAGATCCCATATGGACGTTGGCCAAATCTCTTGGTCACACCCTTCTTCTGTTGATCTTGTTATTCGCCTTTTTGGTTGTCATTTTTCATTTTTCACTTCGCATTCATGTTGTGTTAATGCTTGAGTGTTGCCAGACGGTAGTGCGGTCTGTACTTGGGATACAACTCCACGTACCACTTGAAAAACACTCACGCACACGTTTATGTCATTTTAGATACCACTTTGGTAATCTCGTTCGAACGCGTTCTAAAACGCTACACGAACGCATTCATTCTGCCTCATTTTTGTTTGAACGTGTTTCCGAACCCTACACGAATGCACATACAGTGAACATACCTCATTTCATCATATTTTATGCATGTTTTCTTCTTTGATCATTTCTTTTACACTATGCACTAGATTATCTGCCATTATTATTAGCATTTCAATTATTATTATTTATTTATATTTTTGCACTTCTTTGTTTAATATGTCTATGAAATTATAAATTTGTCTTATTTTTTATTTATTTACGTTTATGGGTGTGCAAACTTGTGTGTTGATTAAATTATCTTGTATGTGTTGCATAAGACTTGGTTATACTATTGCATAAATCCTTTCATTACAATTGACATAAGTAAGAAACCATTCCGAACCCAACGGTTTGAGGTCTTCCTTGCGAGGGGTGAGTGGGGCCTTAAATCATTTCCCAGTTCACATTGGGTGGCGACTCCTTTATTCTCCAGTTTAGTCCCCCGCGGGCTACTTTGTACTCCCAATGGGCCGTGAGCCCGGACAACATCGCTACAGGCTCGTTCCTCGGATGTTTTCAAAATTCATTTTCATTTAGACCGCCAAGACGATGAAAGTTCAAGAGCAGTTTGCAACCATTGTGGGGTTTCCTACAAATTTTCTGGTGGATACGGCAATATGATCAAACACCTGGAAAGACATAATGCGGTTGAACTTGGAATTGATATGACGCAAACTCAGATGGCCAGGTACGCATCATATAGTAGAGGTACGAGTGCTGTAGATTTATTTAAATATTCTGATGCAAAAAATAGAGAAGAATTTGCGAAATTAACTTGTATGGCACATCTTTCTTTAAGAGTTGGTGAAAAACTTCATTTTACTAATTACGTGCATAATGCTTTAAATCCTGCTGCATGTAGAATGACTCGAAACACAACAAAACGTCATATTTTTAAATTATACAAATATGGTAAAATTATTTTAAATGAAATATTTAAAAAGATTAAAGGTCGTAATTCTATATGTTCTGATATTTGGAGTGACCATTGGCAAACACACTCATACATGGGTGTGACTTGTCATTGGATTGATGCATCATTTACCATGCAAAAATGCCTTATTGCATTTAGAGTTTTTGATTACCAACATACTACACAAAATATTTATAGAATGATGAAGGTAATTTTTGATGAATATGGTTTAGTAGATAAAATTTTAACAATTGGATTTGATAATGCATTTGCAAATACTGCATCCATCAATGATTTAAAAGAAATATGTCAACTAAATTTAGGGGGTCAGTTTTTTCATATTCGTTGCACATGTCATGTCCTTAACTTATGTGTTCAAGATGGTCTGAAATTATTATCACATTTCATTGATCCTATTAAGATGACACTTAATTGTATTTGGTCATATTCTCAAGTTAGGAGAGAATGAGTCAAGTTTTGTAAAATAAATGGTATTAAGCCGATTAAATTTTCAAGAGATGTTCCAACACGTTGGAACTCAACTTATTTTCTTTTATGTCAAGCATTACAATAAAAAGATTCATTATGTAGTTTTTTTTCTCAACATGTTCAAAATATCACATTTTTTCCTAGTCAATGGGATATTTGTGAATTTTTTTTAGATATTTTAAAAGTATCGATCCCACGAGGACTTAATACCTAATCTATTAATTTTATGAGGTCAAATGATTACTAGTATCTAACAAGTTGATTGATTGATTTGAAATGGTGATGATTTTGAATTTAAAAACAAGTAAATAAAATTACGCGAAAGTAGGTTTAAGAAAATTCAATATTTAGAAACTATCTAGGGTTGTGAATCTTTCTAATATCTTTTAAAAGATGAAGTGGTTATTTCATGTTTGTGTAATAAATCGGTTTACTAACCTGAAACACTAAATTATGCGAAAGCCTCTGTCGATGGTCAGACGTAAATACCTAGTTTAACCCAATTTAACCATATGTCTATGTCAACCAAATTATCTGGATTCATTAAGTTTAAGTTCCAATTATGGCTACCCCCGCCCGACAGGTATATTCCTATCCTGTAAGGAAGATCATGGGCTATTAAGTCTAAGGTCTTAAACCTAAAATCCCTTTTCCAAGTTCATTTTAAGTTTACCAGTTCAATTTTATTAATGGCCAGTTAATAAAAAACATTAGGATTAAGGATCAATAAATAAACCTTTATATTACCCAAACAGTAATTTAACCCCTTATAAACCGGTGATATTGGATTTCATCACAACCCCAGATAACTGGCTTATTTACGACACATATTTACGGGTAGTAAAAATTTAAATAAAATAAAAGACATAAAGAAAAATGATGAAAGTAAATTACTGAAAATTAAATGCTGAAAAGTAAATGCTGAAAGTAAATTACTGAAAAGTAAATGCTGAAAGTAAATTGCTGAAAAGTAAACGCTGAAAGTAAATTGATGAAAGTAAATTGCTGAAAAGTAAATGCTGAAAGTAATTGCTGAAAAGTAAATAAAGTACAATAAAAGAAAATGCTGAGGTAAAATGATCCACTTTTATTACTTCAATTTTAGATATCTCCCTCAATATAATATATTAACTTTGCATGATAATTACTAACCAGTCATATATGCGGTATCCAGATTAAGTCAAATTAATAATTAATTACCAACCGACCAATCAGGCGGTATCCAGTTTAGTCAGGTTAAAACCAATTTAAATAATTACCAACCGACCAATATGACGGTATCCTCGTTAAGTCAGGTTCTAACTAGTTTATATATTATAATTAAGGGAGATTAATCTAAATATTAGTAATAAAAATTTTATCTTTTACCCCAACAAAGGGGAGTTACCTCCTCATTACTGAAAAGTAAAAACTGAAAATTAAAGAAAGAAAAGTACTGTGCGTAAAAGTAAATTACGGAAAGTAAAAACTGAAAAGTAAAGAAAAGAAAGTACGAAAGCGGAAATTAATTACTGAAAGATGTAAATAAACAAACAAGATACAATCTTCTTAGTATTCTTAAGGAATTCCTTAGAAGAAAGTATGAATTTACAAATGAAATGGCTTGGTATTTATAGGCAAAATTTTGACTCCATCAAATCATCCACCAAATCCATTATTAATTGCTCCACTAATTTCTTATCATGTTCGGTGGTGATTTGATAATTTTTATTATTTATTTATTAATTTATTTTTTTGCTTTGAAAATGACTTTAATAATTACACAACACACTTCTGGATAGTTCATCAATTTTGGGCATGAAATCTTCAGAATTCGAATTATTTTGTCTTTTAAAGTTGTAGATCTTTGAGCCTTCTTTAATCTGGAACTTGAATAAGCTCAATCCAATATCGGAGTAAAACGTTATGCCCAAAATACGACAGATGCGCAAAATTGGAATTTCCAAAACTGCACTTCGTTAAAACGCCCTTTCAAGTTTTCAATCTCCAAAATTAATATGTCAAGTCCAATTTTTGCTCTTATTTGACCCAAATTTCGTCCTAAATGATTTCATTGTGTCCCAATATTATTTTATCTGCAAAATAAACTAAAGCACATCAAAACGTTCATCAAACCCGGTAAATATTGATATATTTTCCTCTCATCAACAACACATTTATTTCTTCTTGAAAGTTTGAATATTGTTGGAACTCTCGATGAACATGTTGACAGTAGCGATCCTAATGATATTGTTTTTTTTGAAGCCATTACTGCTATGAAGGTAAAATGGTTGAATTATTTTGAGAAATTCATTTACTTTATCTTATTGCTGCTGTTTTTTATCCTAGATTAAATTAGAAGGTTTGAATAGTGCTTTACAAGCTTACTATGGTTATTTAGGAATATTAAATGAAATTGATATTACAAGAATAATAGTGAGATTAAGAAATGATTTAATTGAGTTATTTAATGATTATATTGTAAGATATAACTTAGGAACATTAGGTGAATCTAGTAGTAGCGAACCAGTAATTCAAATAAGACTTAGCGCATGGGATCGTTGGTTACTGCAACGAAATAAAAAAGCTAGGGATACGACAACTAATAACCCCGAATTAGATAATTATTTATCTACAAATTTCGAGTTTCCTACTGAAAGTTTAGTTAGTAAAAATTTTAAAATCCTTGAATGGTGGAACCGACATCAAAATATATATCATGCAGCACATATTTCCACCGTTGCGGTTGAGCAAGCCTTCAGCTTGGGAGGCAATATTTTGGAAGCTGGACGATCTTCATTACATCCAATCACTCTAGAAGCAACAGCTTGTGTGGATGATTGGACTCGAGCTGATTTGAGACAACAAGAAGATGCCCCCGATGATTTTGAAGACTTGTTCGATAATACATCTGCAACAACAAGTGCAAGCGGAACCAGAGCTGAAGGATCAACTGATAATGATGATTGATATTTGATCATTACAAAATTATAAATTTCCAAAGGGGGAATATCTTATAATTGTAATGGAATTATGTGAGCTTTGATTCCTCTCACCTCTAGAGGATATGTAGGCAACTTAAATTTTTTAAAATTTAAGTTCAAGCTCTTCAATTTAATAATTTTATTTATTTATTAAATTAATCTAATCTAATTTATTTTAATTTATTTTCAAATTTGTTATATAATTAAAAAAAAAGTTCAAACCGAACCGGAACCAGAACCGACTGGTTCGGTTCCGGTTCGGTTCACGATTCCGGTTCCACTTAAGTGTGGAACCGAAACCGAACCGAAATTAACCGGTTCTGTTCCGGTTCCACACTTGTGGAACCGGAAACTGGCCGGTTCGGTTCCGTTCCGAACCGAAAACGAACCGCCGTCCAGGTCTAGTTCGATCCATACGAAAATCTAGGATAACACAATACATATTATATTTAATTTTCAAGGTGAGTTTGTATTAAAAATTATAAAATTATTTTATGGATAAATTTTTTAAATTTATGTTTTAAAGAAATAAAATAATATTATGAAATAAAATAAAAATATTATAAATAATTTAATGTAACATCCTCAATCCGGAGATGCTACCGGCGGGGAATAGGTCGTACTATTCCCCTGAGCCACTGATTTTCTGACAATATTAAACTCATTTCATGTATAAACTCATGTACAGGACCGTTGCCCAACTCAACATCATAAATGCATAATACTTTTCAAACTAAATACTCAAATTCATTACACATCACAACTTTAGTAATGAACACTTATAACTCTTTACATGTGTATTCTTTACTAAACAAACTATATGATATATGACATTTTTTGTCACTGACTGAACTGAGCTTTGACTCGACCTGGTGGTCCGAACACCCCAGTGACTGTCATCAGTATCCATCATCCCGAGCTTGTCCTCTAGGAATACCTGCAAAACTAAGGGTGGCAAAAAAGCCCGGGCTCAGCCCAGCCCGGACCGCCCAGGTTTTGGCTCGGCCCGGGGTGAAAAAAGTCCGGGCTGGGCTTCAAAATGAGGGACTCGGCCCGAGCCGAGCTCAACCAAAAAAGCCCGGGCCCGGGCTTAAAATAAATAATTATATATAAAAAATTTTATATTTATAATTTTTTATATTAAAAAATCAGGCCCGAGCCTAAATTTAATTTGTCGGGCTCGGGCCGAGCTTATCAAAGCCAGGCCCGAGCCCGACCAGTTGCCATCCTTATGCAAAACAGAGAAACTGGGAGTGGGGGGTTAGACCGTTTGAATGATCTAAGTGAGTGGATGAATAAAACAAAAACTGATGTGCTTTTATAAAAAAATTTAGTTCTAAAACCAAAACTGTCACAAGAAAATCATCTTTTCTGAAAACTCTTTTCTTATCTGAAAACAAAATCTTTCTATAAAACTCTTTGTAAAAGCTTTTCTGTCTGCTAACTCTGAGTCTTTTTTGTGAAACCATATTTTATTTCTAGAACTCTTTTATAAACTTTCGTTTCTGAAAACTGTATCTCTGAAAACCTTTTCTCTGAAAAACTGTCCCTGGAAATCTGTCTCTGAAAAACCTGACACATGGGGGCGTTACGTATCGCCGTCCCCCCCATACGCCTAACTAGAGCCATGAGTGCAAATCCATGACATTGGAGCGTTATGTATCGCAGTCCCCCAAAGCATGCCACCACCTGTCCTTGAAACTAGTGGTCTTGGGGCGTTATGTATCGCCATCCCACAAGCCACTGAACTAGAACCGGGGGTGCGAGTTTATGCTACCCTCCAGGTTCTGAATCTAGGATCTATGGGTATCTGTCATCCATAGTCCTGAACTGCGTGTGCACACGATATCTGAATCCGTCAATTCCACATTTGAGTCAAGTTACATATTGAGGTGGGTTTTTCCCCCATGCCTCGAGAAATTGTAAATATCAAGCTTTTGAAATCATTCTTTCTAAAACATCCTTAATTATAAAACATCTGTAATAAAACTTCGGCAAACGCCCTATGTGCGAAAAAATAAGTTTCAATTCAAAAACATATAAGTAAACACAATTTGATAAAAAAGATTCACTCGCTGATTTGGAGTCCTGCTAGCATTACTTCACTTCGTCAAAGAAATTTGTGGTTCATGCGATGACCTTTAATGGGTAACTTAATCAGAATAAAAGTCACGGAATATGCTTGAAACTATTGTCACTACATAATATACTATGCTTATGACATGATAAATTGTGTGTAAAAGAGTCGATGTGAGACCCTAAGGATGGCCCTTAACATCCTGAATTTGAATTGAAAAGGTTGAACTGATTCTAGAATTTTGGTCTTGCGTCGCGACGCGGGCTTTTTGGCGTCGCGACGCGTATTGATTCATAACCGAGGCAAAGCCTATGTTTTCTCTGCATCGCGACGCTATGTCCTTAGCGTCGTGACGTCCCCCTATGTGAACTCGAGGCAGAGAGCCTCTGATCAACACGCGTCGCGACACCGAAAGCATAGCGTCACGACGTGACCCTAAATTTTGGTTAATTCACCATCTTCAATTACATGGCCCCCAAGGCAACCCAACTCCAACACTATCACATAAATAATTCTCTAATCTTCAACAATAATCAAAATCCATCTCATCTTATCAACCCAATACAAACCATAATCTAGAATCATTTCATCCACAACCATAATTTTCTCAATATATTCATACACATTTAAACATTATTCAATGCTAATACTATTATGACACTTCTCAAAATACATGCCATCAACTTATTAATGTCAAATCTAACAATTCCCATGACTAGGGTATGCTATATGCGAATGAGGCTTTCCTTTTTCAAGCTTAAAATTGAAAAATGAGGAGAGGAAAAGAGAAAAGGAATCTTACTAAGCTTGGAAACATGCTAGGATGGATCAAAATGCTTTTGAAATGAAGCTAAATGTGAGAAAAGAAAATCCCTCCATCCCCCCTTTACTCTTCACGTTTTTTGTGTGTGAGGGAGAGAGTGAATAGTGTGCTATTTATAGACAAAGTGGGGCTAATTTTATGATGGAATGAGTGATTAGTATTATGCCACCTCACCTTTATCTAGACTATTCCCGAAATTACTATAACAGTCAAGGAACTTATGATTTTTGACCCATTTTGGGTTCAAATTTGGAAATATTTTCCAACGCAAAAGTTGTAGCTCTCGGTCTAATATTTTCGATGATATAAAATTCATAAAAATCAAAGATCGTATGAAAACATTACGGCCTGATTACTAAAGGCTATTTGGGACGGGACGTAAGCTAAGTTCCGCGTCGGAATTTCAAGGGATTTACCGAATGTCCCAAATGTCATTTTATGAGCACGTACTTACTCGAACATAATTTATATCAAGTATTATGCCTCTGAACTGTATTATTCGTCAGGCTCTGGTAACGTACAAGTCACCGGGGTCGTCGGATGTTACATTTAACTCTTTCAAAAAATTTCCAACCTCTACTCTAGAAAGCTCAAATTTTAAGTTTTCATTAGTCGAGATAAAATAATTTTTTTAATTATCAAAAGTTCTATTCTAATATTTATTGTTTGAATTGATGGAAGAGAGTGCTACAAAAAAGACATTGAACCATTGGAAATGAGTCGCCCAGATAGGGGGATTTGGGAATGGAACATATATATATTTAAAAAAAAAATATTACATATGAAGACAAATTTAACAAAATAATATTAAAATATTTAGTTTTTTACTTTTAGAATTGAAAAGGATTCAATTGTCTTTAAAAACTATCTAATTATATTTTATTTCATTACTTTTCATCTATCAAATAATTTTTGGAACATTAAATTATAAATCTCTCTCTCTTTTTCTCCAAACAAGGTTATGATACGTTGCTCTTAATTCTGTTTTGTTAAATTCCATTCCATTATAAATATTTTTTTTCCATCAATCCAAACATAGCTTAAATGCAACCAGACACCACCAATTTTTTTTTAAAAAGTTTTTTGAATTAAAAAAACCACCTATATTGCAAATCATACCAAATAAACAACCTTATTTAATTTATTTAATCAGATATAGATTTTAACTTTTACATTCTGTAATTTGGTGTTTATTTTATTGAATTAAAAAATTAATAAAGAATAAAGCTATGCAGTTTAAGCTATGACTAATCGACGCTTAATCATAAATCGCTAGTTAAGCAATTTGATCCGGCCGATTTTTGAATGTTTTAAAACAACACGGATTTTCAAGAAATTTTGACTCATTAATCAAATGATTTTCGATTTTCTAAAAATATTCGATTTCAATTTCTAATCTATTTTTTAAATTTTCAATATTGTGTTAGGGTTTTGATTAATGATTTTGTGTAAAAAAAAACAAAAGAAAGAAAGAAGGATTTCATTAAAATGATGAAAAATAATGAGAATATTCTTTGATTTAAATGAATTATTATCGAAGTATTAACACTATTATCCATTAATTATAATATTTTCCTAAACCAGGATAATATTTTCTATTTATATCAAAATCGTCTCTATTCATGTTAACTTGACTAAAGACTCTTAGTGGAGTGTATTCAATTTAGATTATGTAGGATTATTTTAAAAGTATATAAGTATTCAATCAACATTTTAAATTTTTTTTTAAAATCTTGTGGTATTTGATTAATATTTTAAACAATCAATTAAAATATGGCGATATTTAAAAGTTCATTGATGGTTAAGAACTTCATTTAATGATCACTACAAAAAAATAGTGAAGTAGCGACATAAAAAGCTGTCTCTATTCCGTCGCTAAAAAACAGTTAGCGATGGAATAATGACGAAATAATTATATCACTATTTTCTTGGTTGCCAAATAAATAGCGACAAAACAATTATATATGTCACTAAAATTAGAGACGAAAATTATTCCGTCTCTAATTAGCAACGGAAAATTCGTATCTCATTAGAGACATAATTGCTACGGTTGAATTTCCATTTCTAAATGGCGACAGAATATCCATCTCTAAATAGCGACATATAATTCTGTCGCTAATTAGAAAAGGAAAGTCCGTAGCTAAATAGAATAAAATTGCTACGGATATTCCGTTTCTAATTACCTATGAAATTGCTGCATGCTATTCTTTATCATATATAAAGAATCTAGATCTCTCTCTGCCATATGATCGTACTGAATTTCTGAAAATTGAGATAATATCATCATGTTCTTCCCCTTCACCCCACGATTATCATCATTCCGTGGCAATTTTCTATGTCTAGTGTAAACATGTGGCTGAAAGTAATGCGCACAAAATGATGAAGCCTCTTCAACCAAATGTGCATTGCATATTGAGCCTTCAACTATAGCTTTGAATGGTTGTGCCATTTTGTCAAGCTTCTAGACATTGTCCTCAATATGTACTCCCCAATGCTGTGATGTCTCAACTGGTGTCATGAGATTCTCATTTTACTCCCACATTTGCTCTTGTATTTGCCCTGCATCTTGTTCCATCATTTCTTCACAAATGTATTTTAACAGTTTTGCATTGAGCTATTCATCCGACATCTTTCTTAATGCATGCTCCATAAGTGTCAACTTGAGGATGTAATGATATGTCTGTTTGTAGGCCTTTATCCTCCGTGGTTAGTATGAACAGTTCATGTAGCTCTTCTGCTTGTTTCTCCTCACAAATACAATCAGCGACCATACAATTATCCAGATCAAATTGAGATTCTGTTTGTCCGGCCTCATGAACTGATACCTCTGACTCTTGATATTGCTCAGCCTCTTCCCATGTTATGGTGTTATCTTGAAATCTTTGGTACTTGAAGGCTTCATCAGTGTCATCTAAAAATACCATGTGAGGTATGTAGCTCTGGTTTTCTATTAATTGTCTCACTTGATCTGTCATTCTCTGTATGGTTGCTGCTTGACTCTGAAAAAGTGTTTCCCGTTTCTTGAACATGTCAGTCATCCGTTCATTTTGTTTCTTGAGCATGTCCATCAATCGTTCTTCCTCGAATGGTTCTGGTTCTTGATGAAGATCATAGGTTGATGGTGGATAAGATGGAGAATTTGGTTCAATGAAATATGTTGGTTCTTCATTAACATGCCAATAATGATTTTGATAATTCTACCACCCTAAATTATACTGGTAGATGTATTAATCGTATGGTGGTTACCATCATATATCTCACATCTAATCATTGCATTCTGAAATGGTTGAGTAACTATCGTGTTGATTGGCTCTGACATCCATGGATAGTTGTTGGGCTGGACAACAGACCTCAGAAAACCGAACTGCGTCTCCTTGATGTGGGGTGTATCTTCATCTTTTAAAATTTTTAATGCTTCATTCGCCCAATAAGGATCCATTTTCAACCATCTGAAAATAAAATAAATAAAAATGAAAAGATAAAAATCAAAATAAAGAAAAGTAGATACAAGTAAATTATATAGCTTCAAAATTAATAACGTAAGAAAAATAAATCCCCAGCAACGGTGCCAAAAAATTGATCGGATGAAATCGTACACGTTACGCAAGCGCACGTATCACTGAAGTAGTATAAAAATTCGATCCCACGAGGACTTAATTTCTACGATCTTAATTATTGATGCTATTTATTTACAAGCATCTAATTAAGGTAGGAAAAGATTATTTGTTGGTTGAAGATGGGGTAATTAAATAAATAAAAAAATAAAATACAAAATACAAACAAAGGAAATTAATAATAAAGAAAACATCTAGGGTTGTGAATCCACCTAATATTACTCTAATGATGGATTGATTCTCTTATACAAGTGTAATAAATAAGTTGTTAACCTGGAACACGAAGATATGCAAAAGCCTCTATCGATGGTCGGATGCAAACACCTAAAGTAACCCAATTAACTATATGTCTATGTTAATTAGGTAAATCTGAATTCATTAAGATCAAGTTCCAATTGTGGTTACCCACACCCGTTAGGTATATGTGTTGGTTTCTATTAAGGTCCCAAGATCATAAACAAGCATGAAATATGTGTGAATACAAATCAAAAAAGTTGCGGAATACTCACTTCGATCGGTTGAGCGACGCGGAGACGAACAAAAATCTGATTTTCTCCTCTTCACTGGTTCGGCAGTGGCAGTTCACAGCCCACTGGTTTGGCTCGGTTTTGGTCCTTTGTCAAGCTCCAAGCTTCGTCGAAAGATTCCCGGCTCATGGGTGGACTTCCCTATCACCTTCGCATGTCTCGTAAGTGTGCTAGCACTTGTGATTTTACCATAAAATCCCACTCTTGCTTCCCTTTATTTTCGGTCACAGCCCAACAAACCAGAAAATTTGGCCCCTTGGGCGTGAGGATGAGAGAGATGAGAGGAAGAGAGAGTTATTTGGTTTGATTCCAAATTTGTGTATCTTATACACACATTTGAATTTCAAATGCATTTGCCATGAATTTGGATTTCAAAAGTCAAGCCATAAATGGCTCCAACCACCAACATCACTCAATCACATCAATCACAAGTTGTCAAGTCACATCACTCAAAGTGACAAGTGATTTGACGCTTGATGCGACTAGTGATTTGACGCTTGATTTGACTTGTGTGCCGCGCTCGAATTCAAAATGCGAATGCGCTCGCAAATAATCCCGGGCTCGGGTTCACTAATTCCAAATTAAAGAATTTTCCGTTGCGTCGTAATTGAATGATTACGCCTAGCGAAATCACTATTCACGTCGCTAACGAATTAATTCTAAATTAATTCGTTTGCCCGAATTAAAATCTAATTTTAATTCCGCGTCGAAATCCAATTTCATTTAATATATCAAATATATTAATTAATCGATTAATTCCAAATTAATCGTTATCTCTCTTTAAATGATATTTTATCCCAGATAAAATATTTCCGCAATTAATCCCAGATTAATTTTCTCTCTCTTCTAATTAATCCCAGATTAATTTAGAGTGCGAGTCATACGTCATCGGTGAATCTTGGGAAGCGACCATGAGATCCCTGGATATGTTGGCAGTAAATTCGGTCGTCGGACTATCCGAACACGTAAGTACCAAGTACTACGTTTATACCGATTTACAAGACAAGGTTGGCCTCTAGCAAAGCGCCATGCCTACCCAATTCTCTGGAAATATCCTTACAGGAATAAAGGATCTATATCAGGCGTAGTATACATAGTATTGTGTATTTCTGTCCAGTATCAGATGATCACGTGCTAGGCCTGGGGCTGGAATTGTGTATGCCCCGTACGAAGCACATATCGGATGTCTGGTGACTAGTCTCTATAATCGGATAAAAATGACCTTGTCATTTTATCCCGACAGCTGCAGCATTTAAGAGAACCAGTCCCGTATCCTATGTGACCATCATCTCCATATGACTGGAGTGACACTTTCGTCTTGACATCACACCCAACATACTACGATTCTCAATATACCCAATATTGGCATACACAGAACCTGTTAAAGCCCTGGACGACCTCAGCCAAAGTATATTGATTGTCGCAAGTATTAGCGGTGCAAGTCTCAGGTTAAGACCAAATCCACCTACCCTGATTTCGGACTTCCATAGACACATAATCATACTACCAATGGAATTCCGAGGGGGTCTATCCAGAGCGAAGCTGTTTCCCGTACCATCGGTAAAACACAACCTCCTATTACACTTGCATGAGTATCTTATACCCAAATATATGAGAACTATGCCGTTGTGCCCTCACAACACGCACAAGTGTAATACTAGTCTTTTACGCATTTATCGATGTCCAATCTCGACAATGCTCTGACTAGGGATATTTAATGATTTATCCTTCGTGGACTGATACTGTCTCGTATCATTCTCCATCCATGAACAAATCATATGGACCTCTCATCATTTATACATCTAGGTGATCTAATCACAAATGATAAGAGTGCAATCTCCTTTGTCACATAGTTAGTTTGTACAACAATACAATGATATGTACAAATAGTGACGCTATGGGTCATAATTGTCCAACAATATGTCTATCCTGGAAGGAAATATCTAAGATGAGATCGTGAGCTATCGAATCTAAGGCTGAAACCTAAAATCCCTTCGTCAAGTTCATTTTAAGTTTACCACAACAATCTTATTGGTGATCAGACAATAAGAAGCATTAAGCTTAAGATACAATACAAAAGCCAAAGTATCACACATTTTATAAAGAAAATCAATTATTAAACTTGTGAATATTGTGCTTCATCACTTTCCTATATTAAAAATAAATTACTGGGATTAGGGGATCCACCTTTAATATTTCAAATGTAGAAATCTCACTTTATTATAAATAAAAGTTTTCAGTGTTATCCGATTAATTAAGTCAAATCAGTCATAAAGGCAGTGTTATTATTTGTCCATAAACCAGCCATATTTGCGGTAATCTTATGTCACCTAAAGACCGACCATATAGGCGGTGTCACATTATGTAAAATAAATAAAACCAGTCATTAAGGCGGTATCAACATTAATCCATATTATTAAATTACAATTTCCATATTATAAAATAAGTGAGATTAATCTACCTTATCATATTAAAGATTTCATCATTTCCCCAACGAAAATTAATTACTAAACATAAATGAAAGTAAAAACACACAAACTATTATTACTACTAAAAATAAAAATACATAATTAAAATACAGAAAATAAACACACAAGATACAATCTTCAAGTTCCTTAATAGAAACCTGAAGGAAAGTATAAAATTTACAAATGAAATCTAGCTCTATTTATAGGCAAAATTTTGCCTCCACCAATTTCTCCACAAATTTCTCCACCAAACATGCCACCAAACATGGCACCAAACATGGCACCAAATCCTCCACCAAACATGCAAGCATGTTTGGTAGAAGTTTGACAATTGTAAATTGTCATTTTCCATTTTATTTTTTGTTTGTTTTTGATAATGACTTTAATAATTACTCATAACGGACTTTGGATATTTCATCAATTTAGGTCTTGAAAACTTCAGAATTCGAATTTCTTATGAGCATCAAAGTTGTAGATCTTTGAGGCTTCTTTCATTTGAAACTTGAATCACCTCAATCCGATATCAGAGTAAAAAGTTATGGCCAAATTATGAAAATTGCGTAAAGTTGAAATTTTCAAAATTGTACTTCGTTAGAACGCCATTTCAAGTTTTCAACCTCAAAAATCCAAATGTCAAGTCCAGTTTTTACCCTTATTTGTTCCATATTTCGTCCTGATTGATTCCATTGAGTCCATATTTTATTTTATCTGCAAAATAAACTAAAACACATCAAAATGTTCATAAAACTCGAGAAACCATATAAAATATTAAGTAAAATGGATGACAAATATTGATATATTTTCCACTCATCACACCCCCAAACCTAACATTTTGCTCGTCCTCGAGTAAAACAAACAAAATGAAATGAAATAATCAACTAATACTAAATTAATCTAAGCCACTTTCGTAGGGATCACGGTTGCATTTAGCGTATGCAACAAGCCTTTAAACCTGTAGGTGTCCCTAGTTGACGAGTTGTAGTCTCGTGAAGGTTTACAGCGACGATGCCCACAAACGTCAATTAAATACAATCACACAAAAGTTAAAAGAAACAAAATAAACAAATTAAAAAATTCAATTAAAAAGTGAAATTCTTATCCAAGTTAGTAATTATTTTATTTCTTTCTAAATTACCAAATAAGTAAATTCTCATATTGTTTTTACCATTCTCCATATACATAATTAACAAGGTATTAATCAATTCATTGTGCCCATAATTTTCACAAGTATAGTTGAAAAGAGAGTAATATTTTTGTCCTAAAGTTATGTTAGAGTTCACACCTTTTGGCACTGAAAGTTTATTTACAACAATAAGCAAAAAAAATTTCAACCTTTACCATTTGACGCGAACGATCACTGCTTACTGAGGCAAGATGTTCGGTTACTAAGTAAAAGCTTTATTAAACTAGTTAAGCTCTACCGTTTGACGCGAATAATCACTGCTTACTGAGGCAAGACGTACGGTTATTAAGTAGAAATATTTTACTAACTAACTCAAGTCATACCGTTTGACGCGAACAGTCACTGTTGGCTAGGCAAGACGCATGGTTACTAAGTAGAAGCTTGGATAGTTTTTATTCAATATTTTTTTTAGATACACCTTCCACTGCCTTTGGGTGCTTCCTCCAATAAACCAAATAACTGAATATTACAAAATTTTAACTTATAACCATGTTCATATGTTACCGTGTATGTTGATAATACATGTCAAATGAGCATATGAAGATCAAATTTAATCAATATTATGGAGAATTCACAAATTTAAATAATTCAAAAGGAAATAAACAAAAATTAACTTGTTACAAATTAGTTTTAGATACGTCTCAGGAGTGGAAACTCCTTACTCAGCTATCTCAGAACACAACAATTCCACTTGATTAGTCAAAATGAAAACAAAAATTAACAATAAAACTTAATAAAAGAAAATTAAAACAAACTAAACAACAAAACAACTATGCAAAAAAAAAATAACAACAAAGAAAAAAAAACAAAAGTAATAAAACGCAACAAAAAAATAAAAACAAACTAGTCAACTATCCTCTACCCCCTAACCTAATTGAGACATTGTCCTAAATGTCTTAAAAAGCTGAAAAAGAGTTTAAAAGACAATTCCTAGTTAGCGAACAGAAAGAAAACATGCATCAAACAAAATAAAATATGTAGGAAATAACAAGATAGAGCATGTAATAATCACCCTTAAACCTAAATCTAGCATTATTCCCATTGCAATACAAAACAAAGTAAAAATAAGGGAACAACACTACCGTGAAAATTCCTCGAATTGTTAGATACCATTCCTTGATGGCTCATATTTTCTTTGGCTTGCTCTGCTTTAAGTGCTCCGTCTGTACTTTTTCCTATAAAAATAACACACAAAATTAAAAATGTACAACATGTGTACACAAAATATGAAAATAAAAATAAAAATTGAGCATGAGTTGCCTCCCCGCGAGCGCTAAATTTTATCCTTTCAGCAAGACGTGACTGAAGATCATCCTTCAAGGAGGCTTCACCGTAGTTTTAGCAGTCCTCGAAAGGACAATCCATATGCGTTGCTTTTCTAGCATCTTTTCCAAAAGTGAGGTGACCAAAATTTTGTTCGATTTAGTGCCCGCTCCACCTTCTTAAACTTTGTAGCTCCAGTGATTTCTGAAAGAAACGAAAATAAATCAGGAGGTCTCGTATGGTGCTTGACTTTGAATGGTTGTGCCATTCTGTCAAGCTTCTGGGCGGTGTCCTCAATATGTACTCCCCAATGCTGTGATTCCTCAACTAGTGTCATGAGATTCTCATTATACTCCCACATTTGCTCTTGTATTTGCCATGCATCTTATTCCATCATTTCTTCACAGATGTATTTTAACATTTTTGCATTCAGCTCTTCATCCGACATCTGCGTAATGCATTCTCCATAAGTGTCAACCTGAGGATGTAAAGATATGTCTGTTTGTAGGCCTTCATCCTCTGTGGTTAGTATGAACGGTTCAGGTAGCTCTTCTGCTTGTTTCTCCTCACAAATGCAATCATCGACCAGATAGTTATCCAGATCAAATTGAGATTCTGTTTGTTCGGCCTCCTGAACTGATACCTCTGACTCTTGATATTGCTCAGCCTCTTCCCCATGTTAAGGTTTCATCGTGAAATCTTTGGTACTCGAAGGCTTCATCAGTGTCATCTAAAAATACTCTGTGAGATATGTGGCTTTGGTTTTCTATTAATTATCTCACTTGATCTGTCATTCTCTGTATGGTTGATGCTTGACTCTGAAAGATTGCTTCCCGTTTATTGAACATATCAGTCATCCATTCATCATGTTTATTGAGCATGTCCATCAACCATTCTTCGTCGGATGGTTCTGGTTCTTGATGAAGATTATAGGTTGATGGTGGATAAGATGGAGAATATGGTTCAATGAAATATGCCGGTTCCTCATTGGCATACCAATAATGATTCTAATAATTCTGCCACCCTGAATTATACTGGTACATGCTTTAATCGCATGGGTGGTTACCATCACATATCTCACATCTAATCATTGTGTTTAGAAATGGTTGATCAAATGTCGTGTTGATTGGCTCTGACATCCATGGATAGTTGTTGGGCTGGACAACAAGCCTCAGAAAATTGGACTGTGTCTCCCTGATGTGGGGTGTATCTTCACCTCTTAAAATTCTTAATGCTTCCATCGCCCAATAAGGATCTATTTACAACCACCTGAAAATAAAACAAATAAAAATGAATAGATAAAAATCAAAATAAAGAAAAGTATATACAAGTAAATTATATAGCTTCAAAATTAATAACGTAAGAAAAATAAGTCCCCGACAACGGCGCCAAAAACTTGATCGATTGAAATCACACACGTTACGCAAGCGCACGTATCACTCAAGTAGTACAAAAATATCGATCCCACGAGGACTTAATTTCTACAATGTTAATTATTGATGCTATTTATTTACAAGCATCTAATTAAGGTAGGAAATGATTGTTTGTTGGTTGAAGATGATGTAATTAAATAAATAAAAATATAAAATACAAAATACAAACAAAGGAAATTAATAATAAAGAAAACATCTAGGGTTGTGAATCCACCTAATATTACTCTAATGATGAATTGATTCTCCTATACAAGTGTAATAAATAAGTTGTTAACTTGGAACACGAAGATATGTAAAAGCCTCTATCGATGGTCAGATACAAACACCCAAAGTAACCCAATTAACTATATGTCTATGTTAATTAGGAAACTCTGAATTCATTAAGATCAAGTTCTAATTGTGGCTACCCACACCCGACAGGTATATGTCTATCCTGGAAGGAAATATCTAAGATGAGATCGTGAGCTATTGAATCTAAGGCCAAAACCTAAAATCCATTCGTCAAGTTCTTTTTAAGTTTACCACAACAATCTTATTGGTGATCAGGCAACAAGAAGCATTAAGCTTAAGATACAATACACAAGCCAAAATATCACACAATACATAAAGAAAATCAATTATTAAACATGTGAATATTGTGCTTCATCTCTTCCTTATATTAAAAATAAAATACTGGGGGTTAGAGGATCCACCTTTAATATTTTAAATGTAAAAATCTCACATTATTATAATATAGAAATTGTCAGTGTTATCTGATTAATTAAGTCAAATCAGCCATAAAGGCGGTGTTATTATTTGTCCATAAACCGGTCATATAGGCAGTAATCATCTGTCACCTAAAGACCGACCATATAGGCGGTGTCACATTATGTCAAATAAATAAAACCAGCCATTAAGGCGGTATTAACATTAATCCATATTATTATATTACAATTTCCATATTATAAAATAAGTGAGATTAATCTACCTTATCATTTTAAAGGTTTCACCCTTTCCCAATGGAAATTAATTACTAAACATAAAAGAAAGTAAGAACACACAAACTATTATTAATACTAAAAATAAAAATACATAATTAAAATACAAAAAATAACACACAAGATACAATCCTCAAGCTCCTTAATACAAACTTGAAAGAAAGTATAAAATTTACAAATGAAATAAAGCTATATTTATAGGAAAAATTTTGTCTCCACCAATTTTGTTGGGTTTCCAGATTAGTCCCAAGATCAATTCAAGCATAGAAATCATGTGTGAATACTCAAAAGAAGTATGGCAGATTCATACTTACATTGATCGGCTTTGCGATGCGACGAATAACAAAAATCTTTACTCCTCCAAGGAAGCTCTCAGCTTTGGCCTTTGTTTGTTGTCCAAGATTTTCGGTCACCACCTCCATGGATGCTCCAAGCTCCAAGCTTTGTATTGTGATTCCATGCTAATGAATAGGTTTCCCTATTACCTCTGGATGACTCTTCATGTGCTAGCATTGGAAAGATTTGCCATAAATCTTCCTTGTTTCTTCTTCTATGTCTCGGCCAAGTAAGAAATGAGAAGAAAATTGGCTTCAAAAGCCGAATGGGAGAGAGGGGAAAAATGGTTCCCAAAACCGTGTGTGTGTTGGAAAGAGAAAGAAATGTTGAGTTGTCTTTGGTTGGTTTGGTTTTCCAAAAACTAATACCAAAAATTGATTTCCAAAATTTTGTAAATGGCTTTCAAAATTCAAACAAAATTTGGAGCCAAAAATGGCAATTAATGCCTTCCAACAACTCACATCACTCATGAATAGTGACTGGTTATCAATCACTAAAAGTGACAAGACTGAAAGTACCTACAAGCAATAGCGACAAACAATCTCTATACCTAAGAGGGGGGGTGAATTGGGTTATCGCTACAAATGCGGAATTATAAAATCTTTACCGATTTTAAGCTCTTATTACCAAATAGGCTTTTAGGTTAATTTTTCTCTATTCCAATTAATAGCCTATATGCAAGTTTTCTACTCAATACATAAATATAAATAAACTTGCAAATAGTAAAAGTATAGGGAAAGAGAAATACGATACCGTGATTTATAGTGGTTCGGCCAAACGTGCCTACGTCCACTCCCCCAAGCCTCGCTTGAAGATTTCCACTAAAATCGAGTTTCCGTGGTTCACCCGTAACCAAGAGTTTTCCGCAAATGCGCACTCCAAACCCTTTTACACTTTTGAGTTTTATTCGTAAGATAATGATACAAAAACTTAAAAATATGGACATTTGGCATTTCCCCCTTTTTGCTATAAGATTTAAACAGAAATCATGTATAAAGTAATTTTCAAAGAATATGTACCATATGATATCAATTAACATTTTATATCAATGTTTCCAATTGTATCATTTTATCATTTTAAGCATGATTTCTCCTCAATTGTGATATCAAAGAAAATAATTCATTATCTATTATGATACCAACTAAAACCAATGAATTCACTTCAATGCATTTTTAATGATTGTCTTCTTATAAGTATCTTACCAATTAATAAACAATCAAAATTCATGCTTTTCATTATCAATGGAAACTTATATCAATATACATGCATTTCATTTTCATTCTAATATGTTACATGGCAAAAGCATTTTTAATGCAAAATCAATCAAATGATCACATACATGTAATTTAACTCAATAAATTCAATGTGATACCAATTGATATGAAAATGGGTTTAACTTTATGATTAAGGCATTTAATGATATCAAATTAACAATTGATACCAATAGAAAGTTAAATACATTGCCTAATCACTTTGTATGCTTAAAAAAATATTGACCAATTTAAAATATACATACATACAGAAAGAGGAAACGGTACCAATGTTTCCGTGAATACGGATTTTACCTTTACCGTTGCGATTCCTCATCTTTTTGAGCCTTTGGGATCAATTTTGCAATTCTCTTTAAAGATCCATTCCCAAAGCTCCCCCTACAAATTTATCAATTACACTTTGGTACCCAAACTTTCTTGGGTCCAATGGGGTTAATTGTGATTCCTTGAGGAATCCATGCATTCTTAATCACATTCTTGTTTATGCATTCAAAAATTTTATGTCCATTTTCATTACATGCATGACATGTGATATTTTCATTTTTAACATTCTTAGCATGAGAATCGGATGCCTTAACAAAATAATTTCTCAAAAATTTTCGTTTAATGTAAGGCCTATATCCTAATCCTTCTATTTTAAATGCACATTTTTGGGATCCAATAAGCATATTAAAATTTTTATGTCCCAATGTGAATTTGCTAAGTATATTTTGCAAATCTACAATCTGAGTATTTAATAAGACATTTTCATTCAAAATAGATTCACAATCGCATGTCTTAGAGCTAGATGACATATTCGATATGGCATTCTCAAGTTCTAGCTTTTTCAATTTTAAACTTGCATTTTCATCATTTAAGCATGCAATTTCTTTTTCATGTTTAGCCTTCAAGGAAATAATCTCATTATCTACAACATGAGTTTTATCCATACAACATGCATGATTATCTTTAAGTGTAGCATGCTCATTTTTAACTAATTTCAATTTCTTTTTAAGCACATCACACAATTCTCTTAATCCATTAAAGACATTAAGTAAATCATCATAGTCTTGAGAATTGTGTACATTTTCTTCTTCGTTTTCTTCTTCAATTTCAAAGTGGATGCCTCATCCGTGATAGCCATAAATGCTAGATTTGTCCTTTCTTTAGCTTGAACCTCTTCTTCCTCATCGGATGAGCTAGAGTCGCTATCGCTCCAAGTTGAAGTGGCTTTCATTGCCTTTTTCTTTGATTTTCTTTTCATTTTCCTCAATGGGAAATCGGTAGCTATGTGACCCGGTTTGTTGCATTCATAACACACAATTTTCTTGTTCTTCCGCGGCCATTTTTCTTCTTTCTTTTCATCCGTATTTGATTTTCCTTTGAGCTTTGTTGATTTGAGAAGCTCCTTTACTTTATTGGTGATGCTTGCCAATTCGTCATCACTATCCTCTTCTTCACTTGAACTTGAGTCGACTTCTTTACTATCCTCTCCTTTTTATCCATCTTAATCTCCATTTCATACTCAAGCAATTTGCCGACCAAATCATCCATCTTCAATGTGCTTATGTCATTTTCTTATCTAATAGAGGAGGTATAGCTTCTAAATTCTTTCGGGAGTGATCTCAAAATTTTCTTTACTTGATCCAATGTCCCGATGACTTTTCCCAAGGCTCCCAAATGATTGATGATGACCGTAAACCTCGAAATCATGTGATCAATTTCTTCCCGGATTCCATCTTGAAATTATCCAATTCGCACATGAACCGGTTGATCTTTGATTCCTTCACTTGGCTTGTGCCCTCATTGACCATTTCCAAAGACTTCCATAAATCATAAGCATTTCCACACTCCGGAAGTTTGTTTATTTGTTCCCGATCAATGGCACATAGAAGTTGGTTGAGTGTCTTAGCATTTTGTGAGGCTATTTTTACATCCTCACTATCCCATTCCAAACTCGGCTTCAGAATCTCAACCCCATTGATATCCTTTTTTGTTGGTCCTTTTGCACCTCGTGTGAGAACTAAATAAGATTGCGGATCTACGGCAAGAAGATAATTTAGCATTCTCATCTTCCAATAATTGTAGTCCGTTCCGGTGTAAAACGGAGGTCTAGTCGTTGAAAATCCCTCGACAAGATTTGATGAGTTACTTGTAGATGCCATGATCTATTTTCGGACGGTTAAGTCTTTCTTGAGAATACATCGCTCTGATACCAATTGAAAGTACCTACAAGCAATAGCGACAAACAATCTCTATACCTAAGAGGGGGGTGAATTGGGTTATCGCTACAAATGCGGAATTATAAAATCTTTACCGATTTTAAGCTCTTATTACCAAATAGGCTTTTAGGTTCATTTTTCTCTATTCCAATTAATAGCCAATATGCAAGTTTTCTACTCAATACATAAATATAAATAAACTTGCAAATAGTAAAAGTATAGGGAAAGAGAAATACGACACCGTGATTTATAGTGGTTCGGCCAAACGTGCCTATGTCCACTCCCCCAAGCCTCGCTTGAAGATTTCCACTAAAATCGAGTTTCCGTGGTTCACCCGCAACCAAGAGTTTTCCGCAAAGGCGCACTCCAAACCCTTTTACACTTTTGAGTTTTATTCGTAGGCGAACTCACAACCTTTACACTTTACCCAGAACTATGAGATTTCACAACCACAAGTGTTTTTGTTTAAAGAAGATTTGAAACACACTTGAGCACTCACAAATATAATAAAGATTGTGTGAGATGCAAAACCCAAGTGTTCTAAGCTCACTACTAAATGTATGAAGGTGTAGTGTGTGTGAGCTTGTATGAGTGTTTAAGTATTTGAAGATTTAAGACACTCTTGTTTTTGCTTTCTAAGAAATGATATGAAGGTGCAAGAAGCCAGCAAAAACGAATTTGGGACTCATTTATATAGAAAATGAAAACTGTCCCTGCAGTCACTACTGAGACCTGTATGGAACCCGGTATGGTACCGGTATGCCGGTCTCCAACAAATATATTACCGTTGAGAGAAACTAGTCGTTAGACCGGGATGAAAACCGGTATGAGGACCGGTATGGTCCGTACCGGTTCCAGTGTGTGCACAAGGAAAAGCCTGACCGGTATGGTCACCGGTATGGATACCGATTTATGGCTTGCCGGTTCCAGTAAGTTAGCACAATGAAGAGCTAGACCGGAAATGTCATCGGTGTGGATACCGGTTTATGTCATGCCGGTTCCAGTAAGTGAACTAGCCTTTGGAGCACTGGTATGATGACCGGTAAGGTACATGCCGGTTCCACTGAGCATGCAAAACAGAGCATCTCACCGGTATGGATACCGGTAAGGGACCGGTATGCCGGCATCAGACCAAAATGCACAGTAATGAAGGTTTTAAAGCATTTTGTCATGATCCTAATGCATCTAAGTGAATGTGCATGATCCCTATGAGTTTAGGCACTTTAATATTACAATTCACATTACAATTTAAATCCTAAGCTAAGACTTCGTAATATATTCTTCAATTTGCCGCAAGTCTTCACATTCTCACTCTTCACCCCATATGCTTCGACACTTTTTGTATTACTTCGTGTTTGCGCGTCGAAGTCTTCTTTCTCATTGACGTCATCAAAATCCATTACAACCGATTATGCGACCAAGTCACTAACAAAGACATCCATCACATGAATGACAAGTGATGTGACGTGTGATGTGACTTGTGGGCCACACTTTAATTCGGAATGCGAGTGGGCCCGCAAACACTCCCGGGCTCGGGTTCGCTAATTCCAATTTAACAAATTTTCTGTTACGACGTAATTAAATCAAATCTAATTAAATAATTATGCCTAGCAAAATTACTATTCACGCCGCTAACGAATTAATTCTAAATTAACTCGTTCGCCCGAATTAAAATCTAATTTTAATTCCACGTCGAAATCCAATTTCGTATAATATATCGAATATATTATTTTATCGATTAATTCCAAATTAATCGTTCTCTCTCTTTTAAATAATATTTTATCCCAGATAAAATATCTCCGTAATTAATCCCAGATTAATTTTTACTCTCTTATAATTAATCCTAGATTAATAAAGTGCGAGTCATACGTCATCGGTGAATCTTCGGAAGCGACCCATGAGATCCCCAGATATGTTGGCAGTAAATCTAGTCGTCGGACTATCCGAACACGTACGTACCTTGTACTACGTTTTTACCGATTTACAAGACATGGTTGGCTTCTAGCAAAGCACCGTGCCTACCCAATTCTCCAGAAATATTCTTACAGGAATATGTGATCTATATCAGGCGTAGTATACGTAGTATTGCGTATTTCGATCCAGCATCAGATGTCACGTGCAAGGCCTAGGGCTGGAACTGTGTCTGCCCCGTACGAAGCACATATCGGATATATGGTAACTAGTCTCTATAATCGGATAATCATGACCTAGTCATATTATCCCGATGACTGCAGTACATAAGAGCACCAGTTCCGTATCCTACGTGATCATCATCTCCAATATGACTAGAGTGATACTTCCGTCTTGACATCACACCCAATACACTACGATTCTCAATATACCCAGAAGAGGCGTACACAGAACCTGTTAAAACCCTGGACGACCAAAACCAAAGTATATTGATTGTCAAAAGTATTAGCGGTGGAAGTCTCAGGTTAAGACCAAATACACCTACCCTGATTCAGACTTCTATAGACACATAGTCATACTACCAATGGAATTCCGATGGGTCTATCCAGAGCGAAGCTGTTTCCGTACCATCGGTAAACACAACCTCCTATTACTCTTGCACACGTGTAATACTAGTCTTTTACGCATTATCGATGTCCAATCTCGATAATACTCTGACTAGGGATATTTAATGATTAAACCTTCGTGGATTGATATTGTCTGATATCATCTCAATCCGAAACTAATCATAAGGACCTTCTATCATTTATACATCTTGGTAATCTAATTACAAATGATAAAAGGGCAATTTCTTTTGTCACATAGTTAATTTGTACAACAACACCATGATCTGTACAAATAGTGATGCTATGGGTCATAATTGTCTAACAATCTCCCACTTGGCCTATAGCCAATCACTCAAGTGTCCTACACCCGAACTATGTACGGTTCGCTCAAACTTCTGCTGAGTAAAAGCTTTCGTCAGCGGATTTGCAAGGTTATCATCTGATGCGATTTATTCGATCATCACATCGCCACGATGTATGATCCGAAAGAATCAGATGAATAATTGAAGTATATATCTGGATCGTTGATGAGACCATTAATTCTTTAGCCTGTGCTGTAGCCTAGCTCAACTGCTAACAAAACTACTCCTATTCTGATTAGGATTATTATCGATCCAAAAGGCTTCTATAGCTGCCTCAGCTGTAGCAATAATCCACTTTTGTTGTTTATTCGGTAACAGTATCTTGCTTGGAAGATTTCCAGCTCACTGTTCCGTTATTCAAACTGTATAGTACATTTTATTACGACTTATAGTCGTTATACTCGGTTAGGAAACTTGTAACAGTGAACCCAGTCACTTCAAGTTCTCCTTCTCCATAGTATAAGAAAGCATCCTTAGTTCATCTAAGATACTGAATGATGTTCTTAACATCAATCCAGTGGCCATCACATGGATTGGCCCGATTGTGACTCCATATGCTCAAAACGTATGAGACACCATGTCACGTACATTTTTCAATGTACGAGTTCTCGGAGAGTAGCAACAACTTTAAATCTATCTCAGTAGATTTTTATTCCTAGAATAAAGGTTGTTTCTCCCAAGAATTCTACGGAGAATTTTCATGAAAGCCAAGCTTTCACCGATTGTATTATAGGAATATCATTTCCAAGAAATGATATGTCATCATTTATTTAGGACATTCACTGTCAGTGCGCTCCCACTAACCTCCTTATATACACAAGAATCATTTTCGTTTTGAATTAAATCATATACCATTATGATTACATCAAAATGATAGTTCCAAGAACGCAATGCTTGCTTCAATCCATAAATGGATCGATTAACCTGCAAACCTTGTTTGCTTATTTTGGTACGACAAAACCGTCAGGATGTTGTAAACATCCTCCAAAAGGTTTCCGTTAAGGAAAGCGGTTTTGGCGTTCAGCTACCATATTTCATAAATGAAACATGCAGCATTAGCAAGCATTATCCAAATGGATTTATCCATGGCAACAGGTAAAAGGTTTCGTCGTAATTGACATAATGTTGATAACAATACCTTTACGCTACAAGCCTAGCTTAGTACGTTGGTATGTTGCCATCCATGTATGTCTTCCTTGAAGACTCATATAGTACCAATAGGCACAATGCCTTCTGGTACAACAACCAGTGTCCAAACATGGTTGGTATACATGGAATCCATTTCGGACATCATGGCACTTTGCTACAATGGGCCCACTTACGTCACTATGAACGAGGGCTAACAGATCGGTGGCACTTGCACTTTTACCAAGTAAAAGGTGTTTTAGGCACTTTGCCCAATAAACTAGATTCGTAGACATTATTTGAATAGAATCAAATCCGTCCTAGTATCCACTCTTCGAAAATGTGGATATACGAGTCTTGTTAATTGTGTCCCAGACAACATTGCCACAAATAAGTCTCATCTGATTAAATCAGTTTGAGCTATTTGTTTGTCCTGTTATATGTTTGCGATTTATTTATATTCAAAATATAAATACTGTTATTTACATATAATGTGTTTATCTCAATATCATCTTTATAAAATGAAACACTTTAGTGTTCTTGAATATAAAGGTATATCCGCAACGGATTATACTCTGATATAGAGATAATGTTTCTAGTCAAACTAGTTACATTTTAACAGTTTCCTAATTTAAGTACACACTCGAAGGGTAGTTCCCAAACTTAGGTCTCTACGGTCAAAACAGCGACTCTCGTCCCATTTCCGATTCGCAGATAAATCTCAACTAAAGACAGTAACCTGCTTATCAGCAGATTCTGCACATCAGTACATATTTATGTACCACTCAGTATCTAAAATCCAATTTTAATACTAGTAGCGAACATGTTTATGACAAACATATTTGAAGTCGGAGCCTTGCCCGTCTTCAATTCCTTCATGTCTGCCTTGTCCATACGGCAGTCACGCTTCCAGTGACCCCGTTTGCCACAGTGTAGGCAGACATTTCAGGATATGTCCTTTGTCTTCCCAGAAGATTATAATGATTTTTTCTTTGCCCCTTTTCCACACCCTAGAAGCCTTTTGGCCAAGCCTTGGCCTTCTGGGATGTCGAAGTAAGGTGCGCCTTGCGCTTCTTGCCCTATTGCAAACTCTGGCTTTGTCTCCTTCAGTATAGCCATTAATTCTCCAAGAGTTTTCTATTGCAATTTTTACTTCTAAGATCTAAGGATAGATCTATGAAGATCTTTCAATTTCATTATCATACTATAAGGATCTAATCCTTAGTTATGAATAAGAAATTAAGGAGTCTTTGTGGCAAGCATAACAGATTAAGCACTAAAGTTATCATCACATGAATATTCCAAATATCATGTTCTACTATTTGCTCAACTCCATGCTTAGGCTCGAGACGTCACTATATCAAATAAAGTAACTTCTCGGTCTCCAGGACTATCCTGAGATTTTATTCCCAATTTGAAAATTAAAGCCGTTTAATGACATTTTGTCCCAGGATTATGTTCTAAACGATAATCTTTCAATTATCTTGATTCCAATAGTCTAACTATCAGATCAACGATTTTAGGTACTATAGATTATAATGATTACTATAGTCTAACTATATAATCAACTATAATTTAAATTGGTTAAATTCAAATATATTGATTACTATAATCCAATTATAAAATCAACTATTAATTGAAGTAGTTTGAATACAGTCCAACTGTTTAATTAAAATAACGATTAAATATTAGTCCAACTAATATATTTATTTATATTGACGAAAAATTGAAATGAGCGCGTATTGGCAAGTAACTAAACGAATATTGCAAATTTAATACTTGCCTCCCACTATTTTTCGGCGAGCTTCTAACCCTATGTGGAGTCGGGAAACCTTGTTTCCTAGTGGGCCAGGATCCCGTTAAATAACACACAATCTTGACTTTGGCCAACAAATTGTATGATAATTAACTAGGTAGATCTCTAAGATCAATTGGATCCCATCCAATTCCTAGATCCAGTAGGTGGAAATCCAAGTCCAAAACATATATATTATATATGCCAATATATCCAATATATTCCCTAACCTTTTTCCTCTGAATCAACTAAGCCTTGGCTTTGGCACAACAAACTTAATGATCCCAGTTAAGCGGAACCCATTGACCTTGGAAAGCTTCGTAATCGATGTCGATGGACAAGAAGTGATCTTGACTTTGGCCAACAAATCACAACTTGAACAAGACACCGATATTGAACAAAGCTTTCATGATTCAAACACATCCGCGACGGACAAAGGTCTTGACTTTGGCCAACAAACCAGTGCCAATCTTGGATCTTGAGAAAGAATCACTCAATGGAAGGAAAAACGCTTAATATGTGTTGAGGGTTTTTCGCGTAATTGGCAACCAATTAATTATCTTTGTTTGGTATCATCATCATACACCCTTAAACATGCATTCTAAAAACATAATAAGGCGTGTATAAATAAAATAATAATGATATGCGGATGGATACTTAAAACACTTGTTCCTAGAACAAATCTCTTCATTTCCTCTCTCCCGCTAGCACAATATTTACTTCTACCCGATTACATAACACTTCTAAAGAAACCTCATTTACATTGAGGGGAATAGGTGAGAAGAGAAATACAAAGAGTCAAGAGGTAATAGGTGGACACGCAGGTCCATTAATAAATTCTAAATTTATTACAACAATTTCCAAAATTGCCCTCACCCATCTAATATCCATCCGATATACATTATCCATACATCGCATCCATGTATTCACACAAAGCATGTTATCAATCAATCTAATCCAATTAATTAATCTGAAAATTAATGACCATCTAATGTTCAAATAACGATTTGATTTTGCGCGAGTCCAACTCGTTTTACGAATAAGTACTCAAAGTACGAATTATTGAATTATATTAAACTACAATATTAAATCCAATTTAATTTGTATTTAATACTAATTCTATATTTAATTCTAAATTAAATAATTACACTTTTTAATGTGCCTTTACGACTTAGATTCCAAATCTAATCGTTACGGGTCTCAAAGCCCAATTAACATCCAATGTCAATTTAATTTAAAGTCCAATGGGCTTTTAATTAATTTCTAAAGGCTTGGACTTTGGTCAACATGGGTCAAACCCAAATACCAAAGCCCATTTAAGGAATCACCCTTATTTGCCAAGAAACCAATTTAGGCCCATTAGGCCCAATTAAATTTAAAGGTCCATTAAGTCATATTTGGACTTTATGGATATGGTTTTGGGCCCAATTGGATCCAATCAATTAGCCTAAACCAAACTTGGCCCAACCAAGCCCATTAAGCCCAATTACAACTTTACAAGCCCAATTCCAAATTTGGCCAAATTAATTAAATTACCAAAATTCATAATTTAATTAACCTAAAGTGTATGACATAATTAATTAACCAAATTAATATTTCCAAAACATCAATTTACATAATTAATTATGCTTATCATCATCAACTTATGTCCAACACAATTGAATAAAAAAAATCAATCATTTTCATGCTTACAAGTCACGACAATTTGGGGATTTCTTTGTCCGATTCGGTTTTAATCCAATTAAATCCTAAATCAACATTACCCAAATGATTTCAACTCATCCAATGATCAAAAACACAAAATCACCATGACATTAGGGCACCTCCAAGTTTCGGCCAAGCCTAAGATTTGGGGAAAAATTGATCCAATCCATTTTTCACAAAATTGATCACAAACAACTCCAAGTCATCCATGTACAAGCATGCTCAAACAAGTAATTTAGTCAAAACATGCTCAAATCCAATTTACCCAAATTTTACCCTAATCAAATTTCATGCTCAAAATGGCTCAAGATACCATTGTTGGGTTTCTAGATTAGTCCCACGATCAATTCAAACATAGAAATCATGTGTGAATACTCAAAAAAAGTATGGCGGAATCATACTTACATTGATCGGTTTTGCGATGCGACGAATAACAAAAATCTTTACTCCTCCAAGGAAGCTCTCGGCTTTGGCCTTTGTTTGTTGTCCAAGATTTTCGGTCACCACCTCCATGGATGCTCCAAGTTCCAAGCTTTGTGTTGTGATTCCATTCTCATGAATATGTTTCCCTATCACCGTTGGATGACTCTTCATGTGCTAGCATTGGAAAGATTTGCCACAAATCTTCCTTGTTTCTTCTTCTATGTCTCGGCCAAACAATAAATGAGAAGAAAATTGGCTTCAAAAGCCGAATGGGAGAGAGGGGAAAAATGTTCCCAAAACCGTGTGTGTGTTGGAAAGAGAAAGAAATGTGAGTTGTCTTTGGTTGGTTTGGTTTTCCAAAAACTAATACCAAAAATTGATTTCCAAAATTTTGTAAATGGCTTTCAAAAAGTCAAACAAAATTTGGAGCCAAAAATGGCAATTAATGCCTTCCAACAACTCACATAACTAATGAATAGTGACTGGTTATCAATCACTCAAAGTGACAAGACATCCATCATATGAATGACAAATGATGTGACGCGTGTTGTGACTTGTGGGCCGCACTTGAATTCGAAATACGAGTGGGCCCGCAAACACTCCCGGGCTCGGGTTCGCTAATTCCGAATTAACAAATTTTCCGTTGCGACATAATTAAATCAAATTTAATTAAATAATTATGCCTAGTAAAATTACTATTCACGTCGCTAACGAATTAATTCTAAATTAACTCGTTCGCCTGAATTAAAATCCAATTTTAATTCCGCGTTGAAATCCAATTTCGTATAATATATCGAATATATTATTTTATCGATTAATTCCAAATTAATCGTTCTCTCTTTTTAAATAATATTTTATCCCAGATAAAATATCTCCGTAATTAATCCCAGATTAATTTTTACTCTCTTATAATTAATCCTAGATTAATAAGTGCGAGTCATACGTCATCGGTGAATCTTCGGGAAGCAACCCATGAGATCCCCGGATATGTTGGCAGTAAATCCGGTCATCGGACTATCCGAACACGTATGTACCTAGTACTACGTTTTTACAGATTTACAAGACATGATTGGCTTCTAGCAAAGCACCGTGCCTACCCAATTCTCCAGAAATATTCTTAAAGGAATATATGATCTATATCAGGCGTAGTATACGTAGTATTGCGTATTTCGATCCTGCATCGGATGTCGCGTGCAAGGCATGGGGCTGGAATTGTATCTGTCCCGTACGAAGCACATATCAGATCTCTGGTAACTAGTCTCTATAATCGGATAAACATGACCTAGTCATAATATCCCGATAGCTGCAGCATATAAGAGCACCAGTTCTGTATCCTACGTGATCATCATCTCCACTATGACTGGAGTGATACTTCCATCTTGACATCACACCCAATACACTACGATTCTCAATATACCTAGAAGAGGCGTACACAGAACCTGTTAAAGCCCTGGACGACCAAGATGGAAGTGAACCTGTTAAAGCCCTGGACGACCAAAACCAAAGTATATTGATTGTCGCAAGTATTAGAGGTGCAAGTCTCAGGTTAAGACCAAATACACCTACCCTGATTCGGACTTCCATAGACATATAGTCATACTACCAATGTAATTCCGAGAGGTCTATCCAAAGCGAAGCTGTTTCCGTACCATCGGTAAACACAACCTCCTATTACACTTGCATGAGTATCCTATACCCAAATATATGAGAACTATGCCGTTATTCCCCTACAACGCGCACAAGTGTAATACTAGTCTTTTACGCATTATCGATGTCCAATCTCGATAATACTCTGACTAGGGATATTTAATGATTAAACCTTCGTGGATTGATACTGTCTCATATCATCTCAATCCGGAACTAATCATAAGGACCTTCTATCATTTATACATCTTGGTAATCTAATTACAAATGATAAAAGGGCAATTTCTTTTGTCACATAGTTAATTTGTACAACAACACCATGATCTGTACAAATAGTGATGATATTGGTCATAATTGTCCAACAAATTTCTCCACCAAACATTACACCAAATCCTCCACCAAACATGCAATCATGTTTGGTGGAAGTTTGACAATTGTAAATTGTAATTTTCCATTTTATTGTTTTATTTTTGATAATGACTTTAATAATTTCACATAACACACTTTGGAGTTTTCATCAGTTAGGTCTTGAAAACTTCAGAATTCGAAAATTATTATGAACATCAAAGTTGTAGATCTTGGAGTCTTCTTTCATTTGAAACTTGATTCACCTCAATCCGATATCGGAGTAAAACATTATGGCCAAAATACGAAAATTGCGCAAAGTTGAAATTTTTGAAATTGTACTTCGTTAGAACGCCATTTCAAGTTTCATACCTCCAAAATCCAATGTCAAGTCCAGTTAATGAATTCAGAGTTTCTTAATTAACATAGACATATAGTTAATTGGGTTACTTTGGGTGTTTACATCTGACCATCGACAGAGGGTTTTGCATATCTTCGTGTTCCAGGTTAACAACTGATTCATTACACTTGTATATGAGAATCAATTCATCATTAGAGTAATATTGGGTGGATTCACTGTTGGACAAAATGACCCATAGCGTCACTATTTGCACAGATCATTGTGTTGTTGTAGCAAATTAACTATGTGACAAGGAAATTGCACTCTCATCATTTGTGATTAGATCACCATATATATATAAATGAAGAGAGGTCCATATGATTAGTTCCTGGATTGAGATGATATGAGACAGTATCAGTCCACGAAGGATTAATCATTAAATATCCCTAGCCGTAGTATTATCGAGACTGGACATCGATAATGCGGAATAGGCTAGTATTGCACTTGTGTGCGTTGTGAGGGCACAACGGCATAGTTCTCATATATATAAGTGTTGGATACTTATGCAAGTGCGATAGGAGGTCGTGTTTCGCCGATGGTACGGGAAACAGCTTCGCTCTGGATAGACCCCTCGGAATCCCATTGGTATTATGACTATGTGTCTATGGGAGGCCGAAATCAAGGTAGGTGTGTATAGTCTTAACCTGAGACTTGCATCGCTAATACTTACGATAATCGATAAACTTTGGTTTTGGTGGTAGGGGACTTTTACAGGTTCTGAGTACACCACTTCTGGGTTTATCAGAGAGTCGTAGAGTATTGGGTGTGATGTCAAGACGGAAGTGTCACTTCAGTCATATTGGAGTTGATGTCACGCAGGATACGGTACTAGTGCTCTTGAGTGTTGCGCAACCAATCGGGATATTGTGACCAGGTCATGTATATCCGATTATAGAGACTATGTTACCAGACATCCGATATGTGCTTCGGACGGGGAAGACACTTATCCAGCCCCAGCCCTAGCACGTGATTATCCGATACTGGGCCGATATGCACAATACAATTGTATACTACGCTTGATACAGATCTTTGATATTCTTTAATGGATATGTCCGGAGAACTTGGTAGACTTGGTGCTTTGCTAGGAGTCGACCTTGTCTCGTAAATCGGTAGAACGTAGTACTTGGTACGTACGTGATTCGGATACTCCGACGACCGTATTTACTGTCAACTTATCCGGGGATCTCATGGGTCGCTTCCCGATAATCCACCGATGACGCACAACTTGCACTCTTGAATAATCTGGGATTATATAGAAGAGAGAGAAAATTAATCTAGGATTAATTACGGAGATATTTTATCTAGGATAAAATATCGTCTAAAGAGAGATAACGATTAATTTGGAATTAATCGGTAAATTAATATATTCGATATATTAAACGAAATTAGATTTCGACGCGGAATTAAAATTAGATTTTAATTCGGGCAAACGAATTAATTTAGAATTAATTCGTTAGCGATCTGAATAGTAATTTCGCTAGGCGAAATTAATTAATTCTCGTCGCGACGGAAATGCGTTAATTCGGAATTAGCGATACCGAGCCCGAAAGTGTTTGCGGACACATTCGTATTTTGAAACGAATGGTATCCGCAAATCACATCGCGATATCTCATCACTTGACACGAATAGATGATGGATGTATCTAGTCACCTTTATGGGATGATACATTGTCTCTATTCTCAATGTGTGATGATGATTAATTTTTGGAGGGAAATGCTTTTCACGGTTTTTGAAGAGTTTTTATCTAAAAATTCATTTTTGGTTAATAAAATACATTCATTGCTTCTCCTTTTCTAACTTACGTTTTTTGGAAACAAAAAAAGGAAAAGTTAACACATTTTTCTCTCTAACTCTCTCATCTCTCTCACGCCAAAACAGTGGCTATTCTTCACTGGTTTTGAACCAGTTTGGGCGTGAACAATAGGGAAGCAAGAGTGGATTTTCATGGTGAAAATTCAAGTGCTAGCACACTTACAAGTCTTGCGAAGGTGGTAGGGAGGTTCACCCATGAGCCGGGATCCATCCGACGAATCTAGGAACTCATTTTCGCAGCTTAAATACTGAAGACAGAAGACAGTGGACTGCATGCAGTGGGCGTCCATGGCAGTGCGTTTTTGGCTTCTATCGTCTTCAAATCGTCACAAGCAACCAATGTAAGTATTCCGCTATCTTCATTGGTGTATTCATGCACGATTTTCATGTCTTGTTTGATCTTGGGACCTAGATTAAATCCAACATTCACAACCCTAGATGTTTTCTTTATTATTAATTTCCTTTGTTTGTATTTTGTATTTTATATTTTTATTTATTTAATTACACCATCTTCAACCAACAAACAATCATTTCCTACCTTAATTAGATATCTATAAATAAATAGCATCAATAATTAACATCGTAGAAATTAAGTCCTTGTGGCTTTGATATTTTTATACTACTTGAGCGATACGTGCACTTGCGTAACATGTATGATTTCACCCGATCAACGCTCAAGCTTACATATAATGATGGGAATGACTTTTTCCAGCCGCTCCATGTCTTTTTAAGTAATGACATCACAAGTAAGATCCTTCAAAAAAATACTCAATTATGTCAAAGTCTGCCACATATTTGCTGTAAGTAATTCACGGAATACTACGGGTATTAACCTCTGCATAAACATATGGCAATCATGGCTTTTCATTCCATACAACTTGAGATTTCTCATGTCAACACATCTTCCAATATTAAATGCATATCCGTCAGGAAATCAGAGTTCTTTCAACCATTTACATAATGCTTATTTTACAGCCTTATGTAACAAGCTTCATGATACATCAATTTTCCATTTTTTTTCAATCCGATACAACTCCGTACGTGAACAGAACTCCTTCAAGTCTTCTCTAGACTTGGCATTGTCTTTTGTTTTCCATTCCACATTCATGACAGTTTTGGAAATATTATCAAAGAAATTCTTCTCAATGTGCATGACATCTAAATTATGTCGAATTATTAATATTTTCCAATAAGGAAAATCCCAAAATATGTTCCGTTTCTCCCAACCACACCTGTAGTTCCTAACTATTCGAGCATTATTATGATCAGCCTCAAGTTCTGTAACCTTTTTCAGTTCATATCCTTCAATTTGCTCTAAGATCTCCAAACTTGACTTAACAGGTTGTGCCACTTTATGTACTGCATGCCCCTTTCTAAACCACCTCTTGTTTCATCGAAATGGATGCTATAACTGTATGAACTTGTGATGGTTTTCAAACCATGAAGTCTTTCCACCTTTTGTCAAAGTAAATGCATCTGAATCATCCATGCAATATGGATAAGCTAACTTACCTACAATACTCCACCCCGACGACATGGAATATGCAAGAAAATCACTGATAGTCCATAATAGTGAAGCTCACATATGAAAATTCTGTTTATTGTATATATCATATATCTCTACCCTCACCTCCTTCAATTCTTTCAACTCAGCAATCAAAGGTTGCAAGAACATATCCAACTTTTCTTTAGGGTTTCTCGGCTCAAGCATTATTACAGACAAAAACATATATTCATCCTCATGCACATCCATGGTGGAAAATTATATGGCGTCACTATTATTGGCCATGAAGAGTATTGTTGTCCTGTTTGTCCAAATGGCTGAAATCCATCAGTCCAAAGACCCAGTCTAACATTTCGAGTTTCAGCTGCAAAAGATGGATACATCTGATTAAAATGCTTCCAGGCTGGGGAGTCTGAGCAATGACTCATGACGCCATCCTATTCAGTATCATGATCATCGTGCCACCTCATGTTCTTAGCAGTGGCATTAGATGCATAAAATCTCTGCAAGCGAGGTATTAGTGGAAAATAGTACTTTTTCTTGTAAGAAACATTTATTTTATGCTTTACTGATCCTCTCTCTGCTTTTTATACTGAGAGTAGTTACAGAACTTGCAACTTATTTGGTCAATATCATCATTCCAATATATCATACAACCATTATTACAACGATGAATTTTTTCCACTGGTAGACCCAACCCTTCAATTAACTTCTTCGTGCTGTAAACGTTTTCTGTCATTACATTATCCTCCAGAATCATTTCATGTACAAACTGACAAATATCGTCATAACACCTTTCCGAAAAATGGTGTTCCACCTTCAAATTTAGGAATCTAGCCACCGTCGATATCTATGAATGCCCGTAAGGGTTTTCGTGCTAAATCTATGCTCTAATGCTCTAAGTATGTCATAAAATTTTCATATCGCAGTATTTGGAGTCTCTTCACTATCATTTTGATTGAAAGTAGGTCATGCATCATCCAATACCATTTTTTTGAATTGCGTTGTTCACTTGGGTATACTCAACTTCTGGACTCTGACTAATATTATGTTCCGAGATATCTCATTGTTCAGTCTCACCATGTTTATACCATACATAGTTGTTGGACAATTATGACCCATAACATCACTATTTATACAGAACATGGTGTTGTTGTACAAATTAACTATGTGACAAAAGAAATTGCTCTTTTATCATTTGTAATTGCATTACTCGGATGTATAAATGATAAAAGTCCATATGATTAGTACCGGATTAATAAGATATGAGACAATATTAATTCACGTAAGGTTTAATCATTAAATTTCCCTAGTCGTAGTATTATCGACACTAGACATCGATAATACGGAATAGACTAGTATTACACTTGTGCGTGTTATGGAAGCGTAACGGCTAACCATTTTTCGTGATATATATGATAGATTTGCGATGGCGGCACCATCCACTAATCATTTTGCGCGTATGCTTGATACGAACAAACTTAAAGGCGCTAATAACTTCACCGATTGGGATTTGGATTTGAGGATTGTCCTCGATTCCGAGAAGTTGGGATATGTTCTTGAGGGGTCCACTGCCCCTTGCTGTGGCAGAGGACACTACACCGGAAGAACGCGAAGTCTTCCAAGCTTGGAAGGATGATGATTTAAAAGTTAAATCATACATCTTAAGTTCGCTTTCACCGGGACTCAAGAAACAATATTATGGCATGTCAGATGCTTATACTATGATGACACGATTAAGACAACCGTTTGAGAACCAAGAACAAGTTTTTGTTCATAAGGTCGCAATGGAGCTGTTACATGCGCGATTGGATGAGGGGCAAGCTGTTAGCCCGCATGTTCTTCAGATGATCGATTTGATCGATTAATTGAGGCAACATAATCTCATTCTGAAGGACATTCTCGGTAGAAATGTCATTCTTGGTTCGCTCCCAGCTTCTTATCGCCAATTTGTGATGTACTTCAACATGAACTGGATTGTCTGCACCTACCAAGAGTTGCATATGATGTTGCTCACGGTGGAAAAGGACCTCAAGAAGGGAGTACCGACTCGCCCTCCGAGACCTACTTCTCTATCTGCTTCTTCCCAGACTTGGTCAAAGGGAAAGAAGAAGAAAGGGAAGAAGAAGGGTTTCGATCCTCAACCACAGGCAAAGATAGCAAAGCCCAATAGGACTTCTGAAGAAAAGTGCCATCACTGCAGCAAGGTCGGGCACTGGAAAAGGAACTGTCCTGACTACATTGCCTAGCTGAGGAGAGAGAGAGCATCGACATCATGTACATTTATTTTTCCAGTTATTGATATATCTTTGGCTTGTGAAGCCGTTACATCCACCTGGATTTTAGATTCTGCTTGTCCCATTCACATTTGCAATTCGTTGCAGGTGCTGAAGGAATGTAGGAAACTGAAGCCTGGAGAGATGCAATTGCGGTTTGGGAGTGGAGACTCACTGGATGCAGTTGCAGTGGGAGTATGCGAGATCCATTTGCTGAAAGGGACACTTTTGTTAAATGATTGTTATTTTGTACCTGGACGCGTAGCTAATATTATATCACTTTTTGTATTGGATACAAAAGGCTTTCGTATTAATATTAAGAACTGTTCTTTATATTTGTATGATAAATGTAATATTCAGATCCTTTGTTGTCCAAATAAGCATGGTTATTATACATTGCAAACTTCAAAAGATATTTTAAACACTGGAGTTAATAAACGTAGTTTACCTGTAATTAATAATACTGAACTTTGGCATATGCGACTAGGTCATATAGGCGTTAAACGCCTTACCCAATTGGTTAGGAATGGTTTGATACCAGATCTCACCATTGAATCCTATCCAACTTGTGAATCGTGTATTCATGGTAAGATGACCAAAGCCCCATTTTCTGGTGTTGGACACCGCGCCACTAACTTACTGGAACTCATACATTCTGATGTATGTGGTCCACTAAGTCATACTGCTCACAGTGGTTAATCGTACTTCGTTACCTTTACCGATGATCTGTCACGATACGATTATGTCTATTTGATGCGACATAAATCGAAAACCTTTGAAAAGTTCAAAGAGTTCCGAAATGAAGTAGAAAAACAAACTGGTCAATATATTTAATGCCTTCGATCCGATCGAGGTGGCGAATATATGAGCAGTGAGTTCATGGATTATATGAAGGAGGATGGTGTAGACACTTGCATTTTTTTGCATAGAAGCCCAATGATGAGCCTCGTATGGAGGCACTACCCGATAAGTTGCGGAAGTCGCGGGAAACGGACGTCGGAAGGGGAAATTCAAAATAAGTACGTCATCAGATTTAATTCGCATGTTCACTACATGTGCGTTCGTGCTACGTTCGGAAACATGTTCGAACGGCGAACAGATTGCGGGCGTTCGTGTAGCGTCTGTAAACGCGTTCGAACGACCATCGATATTTCTGTTTCACTGTTAGCCTCAACCCAAAATTCACACAAGGCCCACCAAAGCCCAATCCAAATAATTAAAACATTTAAAACACATGTCACAAATTAAATCAAATCCAATTAAAATCAAAATAATATCATTCCTAATTAAATCAAATCCAATTAAATTAAATTAAATCCAATTAAAATCAAATCAAATCCTCATTCCTAAATTAAATAAATACCTTCCTAATTTAAATAGATCACTCACCAAATTAAATATATTCCCCACCAAAATTACACAAATTTATTTCCCTAAATAACTTAATTAAATACACCCCTTTATAGATTGATTTGTTTCCTTTTCAAAACCCATGCACACAAGGAAACCCTAACTTGCAACTATAAAAACACAACATATTCCAAACCCTTTTCCGGTAGCTCACACTCACGTAGAACAAAAAAAAACACTAAACATATTCACGGCTCTCTCTTTCTCCAAAAACCCCCCTTCATTCACGTACACATACAGACCCACTCCCTCTGCTTTCCTCACGCCGATCTCCCGTTCTCTCCACACCAAATCATAATGACACAAAAACCACAACCCTTCACGTGAAAGACCAAGAACAAAATGCACACAGCAAAGCCAATACATAAACCCTAAGTTCTCTATTCTATGGCCTCTCTCTTCATCCAGCGCACAAACAAAGAAACAAGAAACCAATGCACACGTGAAAAAATCTGGCACACACTCTCGGCAACGAGACCACTCATAAACAATAAACTAATCGGCCAAAGAACCTTGATAACCCTAAACACACTCTGACTGAATGAAACACATTGCCACGTCCTTTCTCCACTAGCAGCAGCTCACTCACCAAAACGCAAAAGGCACCGACCCTACAAACAAACGACAAACTCATTGCCCTCCAAACAACTGGTTCACGTGAACATCACCCTCATTTGCCTAGCCAACAAGACGACACAACCCTTAACAACAAACCCCATGCCTACGTGAAAACAGTCCACAAAATCACTCCAAAACAGTGATCAAAACCAAACGCACGAACAACAGTAAGCCCTATAACCGAACAATAACCAAGCTGAAAATAGTCCAAAACAGTCCCCTGCAGTCCCCAAAACAGTCCCAAAAATACCCCAAAACCGTGACCCAATACACCCCAAAACAGTCCCAAAAATCGACCCCAAAACCGAGACAAAAAGTCCCCAAAATAGCGAGAAAAATAGCAGTAAAATAGTATGAAAACAGTGAAGAAAACAGCGGAAATGGCAGTCCAAAACAGCGGCAAACCAGAAAAAATAACGGAGCATTAACCCTTCCGGCGATGACGTAACGCACTTTCGATGAGCAACTTAAAAGGTAAGACCTGAGGGCCCCATTTGTCATATTTTTATTTTGTCGTCCCGGACACGGCATGCTTGGCTGGACGTGGAATACGTCCAACCGGGCATGCGAAGTCCTACATTAAAAACGACCAAACTATTGGTCATATCTCCTTACTATTCCGCATTTATTTTCAGTCATTTATTTTCCTTTAATATTTCGCACTTAGTTTACTATTTATCATTTCTGTTATTTATTGTTGTTTCATCACATGCATTATCATATTCCATGCATACATTGGGTTGATGATGGCGTGCTATCTCTTGCGGTATATCAGATGGAAACCCAGACGTAAATTCCGTAGCCGAATCCTAATAGACGGTAGTGCGGTCTATACTTGGGATACAACTCCACGTACCGCTTGAGAAACTTTCAAGCACGTGTTACATTTTGGTATTTAATTTTGTTCCGCTATTTATTTTCGATGTGTTGTTTCTTTAGTCATGCATTGATAATTTAATACGCATGGGCTAACTAGGGTGGATTAAAGGTCCTCTATTCGAGGGAAATGCCTACATTTACCATGATGTTTTGCCGCGCCTTTTATTATGTCATTTACCATTTGCATATCATTGCTTTATTTACGCATGCATTACATTCTAGTGTGCATGAGCTAACTAGGGTGGATCAAAGGTCCTCTATTCGAGGGAAATGCCTAAATGCTACCTTTACCACGATGTTTTGCCGCGCCTTTTATTATGTCATTTACCCTTTGCATATCATTGTTTTATTTACGCATGCATTACATTCTAGTGCGCATGGGCTAACTAGGGTGGATTAAAGGTCCTCTATTCGAGGGAAATGCCTAAAGTCTACCTTTACCACGATGTTTTGCCGTGCCTTTTATTATGTCATTTACCCTTTGCATATCATTGCTTTATTTATGCATACATTGCATTCTAGTGCGCATGGGCTAACTAGGGTGGATTAAAGGTCCTCTATTCGAGGGAAATGCCTAAAGGCTACCTTTACCACGATGTTTTGCCGCATCGGATGAAATACACTCGATTGAATGTGAAATGTGTCCAATCGGGTATACGAGGTCCTATATTATGCAATTTGTTTATTCACGTATGGGTTTGCATCGTTTCAGATACCATTTTGGTAATCTCGTTCGAACGCGTTTTCGAACGCTACACGAACGTATGGATTCTGCCTCAGTCCGTTTGAATGCGTTTATGAATGCTACTCGAACCCGCATGCGTGTTGTTTTATCATGCTTCAGGTCTTATCCCATTCGAACGCGTTTCCAAACGCTATACGAACGCGAACATTCTGTCTCATTTCCGTTCGAACGCATTTCAGAATGCTACTCGAACGCGCTTGTATTCTGCTTTACCATGCATCAGGTCTCATCCCGTTCAAACGTGTTTCTGAACGCTATACGAATGCGAACATTCTGTTTACCATTCGAACATATTTTCAAATGCTACACGAACGCACATACATGGAACATATTTCTTTTCATCATATTCCATGCATGTTTGCTTCTTTGGACATCTCTTTTGCATTACATAATTAACCATATCATTTCATTATTGAGGTTTTTACCTTTATTAATTATTTCCGCATTTATCTACTTAATGTGTTCATGAGATTGTGTGCTTGCCTCTATTTCACTTACTTCTATGCATGCAAACTTAGATATAGGTTATATGCAAACTTAGATATAGGTTATTCTTGCGTGTGTATGTTGCGTAGACTTGGTTATATTATTGCATGAATCCGTTCATTACAAGTGACATAAGTAAGGGACCATTTCGAACCCAATGGTTTGAGGTCTTCCCTTGCGAAGGGTGAGTGCGGCCTTAAATCATTTCCCAGTTCACACTGGGTGGCAACTCCATTTTATTTCTCCAGTTTAGTCCCCCGCGGGCTACTCCGTACTCCCGACCGGGCCGCGAGCCCAGGACAGCTTCGCCCACTTCTGTGTCCTACAGTCTGGCGACTCCACTGGGGATAGAGAACCGGCCCCGAAATAATATCTTGAAATGTTTGTGATTTTTGCTGTAGTTAACCGTGTCTACAAGTGGGTTAGGACCGATGGGTTTAACCAAAGGCATTATTAGAGCTAGGTAATGGTTTGGTGTCTTTCTTCATTCATTACCTTTCTATAAGGAAAAGCTGTGAGGGCACCTAGACAATCATTTACTCGAAGCTTACCGTGATGGACTAATTTGGAGGACCTATTGTTTATTCATGTCACCAATGCGATAAGAGCCTAAGAGGCTTGGGTATTTAAGAGAGTCTGCTCCACCCTCCCTCTGGGGAATCTTTAATAAGAAATCCATTTGACAGTCAGTCATGTATCATCACTCGTTGGCACGTACCTTAGCATATAAAAAAGGGTATGCTCATTTGGTCGTCTGAACCCTTGAGTGGGGAGACCTAGTTGTGGGCAATCCTTCGCCAGCGGGAGCCTTTGTCTACACTCCCATAAACCACATGTGAACCATAGTTGTATGACCAATAGAAACCATCCTTTTATGCTTGTGTTTGGGCCCCATATCATTTGAAGTTGTTTAGCCACGTTATCGCAAAAGTGTAAACCTGTTGGGCCTTTTGCAACTCAAGTTTGTACCTCGCAATAATATGATTGAATACTTTAAAATGATAATGGGCCAACTTGTATGAAAACCTTGATGGGTTTAGAAAGTCCAAACATGATCCAATTATGCTAGAAGCATGAGTTCGATATCCGCACTGGCTTTCATCCAGAAAGTATACGCCTTGTTATGACATATTTGTATACTCTTGGACGCTTCCAAGTTTATCACATGACCACGATCGCCGAAAGCCCAATTCGTCATTTCTAGACAATGGCATGATCCCATAATCGGCTTAGTCCATGTTGTAAATGGGCGGTCTTTGTCTTTTACCGATGGAAAGGGACATAAGCAGCCAAGGTTCACCCCGTAGCATAGGAGAGAACGATTTTGTGTATCCCATATTGGTACATAAAATAAGCCATACTTAGAACTAAAAATAGGCTTACCGCGAGTGTGGGAGAAATAAGGTCGGAAGGATATAACCACATGCATATTATATCTCATACATCGCACGCATCTATACATCTCATGCATACACACATCATGTTAACCCATGTGTCTTAAAAGCCATCATAGATATCCGTTGGGTTAGAGATAAAAGAAAGATTTGTCCAGAAGAGTTTAGCAAACATTGATATCGGGGAAAAGGAAAACGAGGAACAGAAAAATTTACGGCAAGGATAGAAAGACCATTGGGGGGCCTTCAGTAAAAAAAAAAGAGAGAGAAAAAGAAAAATTGTTTGTTTTTAGTCCTCAATAGTTAAGCATGAGTCCGATGTTGAAATTGTTTGCTTTAGGGTGGAACCTTAGAAACGATAAGTGCGAGATGTGCTCTCATCCGATATTTTGAGTGGTTGATCTCGACTAGACTCGCGAGCACTTAATTATAGGATCTTAGCAGTGAAAGCCTGAGTAGTCAGTAAGGTGACTAGTTGAAGAAAGTGCAGATCGATGAATGACCGTTCGCTTAGATGTCCATCCTGGCTTACTTGTCTTACGATATGTGGTATGGTTGGAAACCAAAGAAAAGTCTCTCAAGAAGAAAATATAAACCACCTATAACCGATAAGCGTGAAGCTACCCATGGGCGAGTATTAGGGCCACAATGAGGAGAAATGCTACCTTAAAGGGTAGATGTGTAAAAAAAAAGATACGAAAAAAAGAGACGAAAGAAGCAAAAGAAAATCATATCACATTGAGTACGGAAAAGTAATTACAGAGCATGATCAAGACATCTAGATTGGTTTGACCCCTCGATCCCATTCATTGAAACAAAATCAATGAGTTGGCTTACCCAAGGATTACGCTGTAAAAGAACCTTAGCACACACACACACTTTGAGTATGGTTCAGATCATTTATTCAAACAGTAGGATTTGAGCTACATCAAATACATTGAAGGTTCTCTAGTTTCGACACTAGGCATCCTTTGAGGGTGATAATATGTATAACTATTGAGACTATTTCGTAAAAGACAATATAGTATGGAACATCACATGATCTACTTTGACCTAGTGCAAGCAGCAAAGAGTATGAAGCTAAACCAAGTCTGGGGGCGACCAGTCTACCACCTCGTGATCAGGGACATAATGAGATCTTGAGCCATGGGACCAAAGAGGACTGACCAATCACCAGAAAAGAACTGGCAGAAGGAAACAGAAAACAGGCCCAGGGGACGACTAAAGATTTTTAGTAGGTGAAGGGAGCTAGAGGGCAATGAAGGCCTAACCCAGCGGAATAGGAAACACATCCATGCATACATGCATACACATCACATGCACGTAATTTTTGTCTTGTTTTTGTTCGCAGGTTTTGAATAAAAGGAAAAATTGGCAAAGACAAGCGGTTCGGGAATAAGACCCACAACTCAAATTGGGAACAAGACCCATAACTCAATTCGGGAACAAGACCCACAACAACAGTTCGGGAACAAGACCCACAACAACAATTCGGGAACAAAACCCTCAACTCAAATCGGGACTCGGGAACAAGACCCACAGTTCAGTTCGGGAACAAGACCCACAATTCAGTTCGGGAACAAGACCCACAATTCAGTTCGGGAACAAGACCACAATTCAATTTGGGAACAAGACCCACAATCGGGAACAAGACCCACAACTCAGTTCGGGAACAAGACCCTCAACTCAAATCGGGAACAAGACCCACAACAATCGGGAACAAGACCCTCAACTCAATTTGGGAACAAGACCCACAATCGGGAACAAGATGCATAATTCAATTTGGGAACAAGACCCACAATCGGGAATAAGACCCGCAACTCAATTTGGGAACAAGACCCACAATCGGAAATAAGACCCACAACTCGATTAGGGAACAAGACCCTCAGCTCACTTCGGGAACAAAACCCACTCGATGGTTCGGGAATAAGACCCAGAGGTTGCAGCACCTTGTCACCAAATCAACTCAGATCGAAGCGTCTCAAAACAACAGGTAAGTTCGGCAACAGCTGGCAAGCCAGGTAAGTAAAAAATGCATGCATGACTTTGATAGGATTGTCACTGTCACACACTGCACAAGTCCCATCAAAGTGGGGGCGACTGTGGACACTTGCATTTTTTGCATAGAAGCCCAATGATGGCCTCATATGGAGGTACTACCCGATAAGTTGTGGAAGTCGCAGGAAACGGACGTCAGAAGGGGAAATTCAAAATAAGTACGTCGTCAGATTTAATTCGCATGTTCATTGCATGTACGTTCGTGCTACGTTCGGAAACACGTTTGAACGGCGAACAGATTGGGGGCGTTCATGTAGCTTCTGGAAACGCGTTCGAACGACCATCGATATTTCTGTTTCACTGTTAGCCTCAACCCAAAATTCACACAAGGCCCACCAAAGCCCAATCCAAATAATTAAAACATTTAAAACACAAGTCACAAATTAAATCAATCCAATTAAAATCAAAATAATATCTTTCCTAATTAAATCAAATCCATTTAAATTAAATTAAATCCAATTAATATCAAATCAAATCCCCATTCCTAAATTAAATAAACACCTTCCTAATTTAAATAGATCACTCACCAAATTAAATATATTCCCCACCAAAATTACACAAATTTATTTAACTAAATAACTTAATTAAATACATCCATTTATAGATTGATTTGTTTCCTTTTCAAAACCCATGCACACAAGGGAACCCTAACTTGCAACTATAAAAACACAACATATTCCAAACCCTTTTCGGGTAGCTCACACTTACGTAGAACAAAAAAAACCCTAAACTTATTCACGACTCTCTCTTTCTCCAAAAACCCCCCTCATTCACGTACACATACAGACCCACTCCGTCTGCTTTCCTCTCGCCGATCTCCCATTCTCTCCACACCGAATCATAATGACACCAAAACCACAGCCCTTCACGTGAAAGACCAAGAACAAAAAGCACACAGCAAAGCCAATAAACAAACCCTAAGTTCTCTATTCTATGGCCTCTCTCTTCATCCAGCGCACAAACAAACCAACAAGAAACCAATGCACACGTGAACAAATCTGGCACACACTCTCGGCAACGAGACTACTCATAAATAATAAATTAATCGGCCAACGAACCTTGATAACCCTAAACACACACTGACCGAATGAAACACATTGCCACGTCCCTTCTCCACTAGCAGCAGCTCACTCACCAAAACGCAAAAGGCACCGACCCTCCAAACAAATGACAAACTCATTACCCTCACCCTAGCTCACCGACCCAAAATCACAAACGACATAAGCCATAAATAGACCTGGTTCACGTGAACATCACCCCCATTTGCCTAGCCAACAAGACGACACAGCCCTCAACAACAAACCTCATGCCTACGTGAAAACAGTCCACAAAATCACTCCAAAATAGTGACCAAAATCGAACACAAGAACAAAAGCCCCTCACCGAAATAAGCCCTATAACCGAACAATAACCAAGCTAAAAATAGTCCAAAACAGACCCCTGTAGTTCCCAAAATAGTCCCAAAAATACCCCAAAATTGTGACCCAATACACCCCAAAACAGTCCCAAAAATCGAGACAAAAAGTACCCAAAAAAGTGAACAAAACAGCAGTAAAACAGTATGAAAACAGCGAAGAAAACATCGGAAATGGTAGTCTAAAACAGTGGCAAATAAGAAAAAAAATAACGGAGCATTAACCCTTCCGGCGATGATGTAACGCACTTCCGATGAGCAACTTAAAAGGTAAGACCTGAGGGCCCCCTTTGTTATATTTTTATTTTGTCGTCCCAGACACGGCATGCTTGGTTGGACGTGGAATACGTCTAACCGGGCATGCGAAGTCCTACATTAAAAACGGCCAAACTATTGGTCATATCTCTTTATTATTCCGTATTTATTTTCAGTCATTTATTTTCCTTTAATATTTCGCACTTAGCTTACTATTTATCGTTTCTGTTATTTATTGTTGTTTCATAACATGCATTATCATATTTCATGCATACATTGGGTTGATGATTGCGTGCTATCTCTTGCGGTATATCGGATGGAAACCCATACGTAAATTCCGTAGCCGAATCCGAATGGACGGTAATGCGGTCTGTACTTGGGATACAACTCCACGTACCGCTTGAGAAACTTTCAAGCACGTGTTACATTTTGGTATTTAATTTTGTTCTGCTATTTATTTTCGATGTGTTGTTTCTTTAATCATGCATTGATAATTTAATGCGCATCGGCTAACTAGGGTGGATTAAAGGTTCTCTATTCGAGGGGAATGCCTGAAGGCTACCTTTACCACGATGTTTTACCGCGCCTTTTATTATGTCATTTACCCTTTGCATATCATTGCTTTATTTACGCATGCATTGCATTCTAGTGTGCATGAGCTAACTAGAGTGGATCAAAGGTCTTCTATTCGAGGGAAATGCCTAAAGGCTACCTTTACAACGATGTTTTACCGCGCCTTTTATTATGTAATTTACCCTTTGCATATCATTGCTTTATTTATGCATGCATTCCATTCTAGTGCGCATGGGCTAACTAGGGTGGATTAAAGGTCCTCTATTCGAGGGAAATGCTTAAAGGCTACCTTTACCATGATGTTTTGCCACGGTTATTATGTCATTTACCATTTGCATATCATTGCTTTATTTACGCATACATTGCATTCTAGTGCACATGGGCTAACTAGGGTGGATTAAAGGTCCTCTATTCGAGGGAAATGCCTAAAGGTTACCTTTACCATGATGTTTTGCCGTGCCGGATGAAATACACTCGATTGAATGTGAAATGTGTCCAATCGGGCATACAAGGTCCTAAATTATGCATTTTGTTTATTCACGTATGGGTTTGCGTCGTTTGAGATACCATTTTGGTAATCTCTTTCGAACGCGTTTCCGAACGCTACACGAACGTATGCATTCTGCCTCAGTTCGTTCGAACGCGTTTACGAACGCTACTCAAACGCGCATGCGTGTTGTTTTATCATGCATCAGGTCTTATCCCGTTCGAATGCGTTTCCGAATGCTATACGAACATGAACATTCTGTCTCATTTCCGTTCGAAAGTGTTTCAGAACGCTACTCGAATGCGCATGCATTCTCCTTTACCATGCATCAGGTCTCATCCTATTCGAGCGCGTTTCCGAACGCTATACGAATGCGAACATTCTGTTTACCGTTCAAACGCGTTTTCAAATGCTACACGAACGCACATATATTGAACAAATTTCTTTTCATCACATTCCATGCATGTTTGCTTCTTTGGTCATCTCTTTTGCATTACATAATTAACTATATCATTTCGTTATTGACGTTTTTACCTTTATTAATTATTTCCACATTTATCTACTTAATGTGTTCATGAGATTGTGTGCTTGCCTTTATTTCACTTACTTCTATGCATACAAACTTAGATATAGGTTATATTCAAACTTAGATATAGATTATTCTTGCGTGTGTATGTTGCGTAGACTTGGTTATATTATTGCATGAATCCGTTCATTACAAGTGACATAAGTAAGGGACCATTCCGAACCCAACGTTTGAGGTCTTCCCTTACGATGGGTGAGTGCAGCCTTAAATCATTTCCCAGTTCACACTGGGTGGCGACTCCATTTTATTTCTCCGGTTTAGTCCCCCGCGGGCTACTCCGTACTCCAGATCGGGTCGCGAGCTCGGGACATCGTCGCCCACTTTTGTGTCCTACAGATGGGATTCTCGCTCAATATACTCCTCCAGGTACTTCACAACACAATGGAGTGTCTGAGAGGAGAAATCAGACTTTATTGGATATGGTCCGATCGATGTTGACATATTTGCCCTATTTCTTATTGGGCTACTCTCTTTTAACAGCTGCACATCTTTTGAATAAGATTCATTCAAAAGCTGTTTCTACGACTTCGTATGAGATATGGTTTGGTAGGAGAACAAATCTTAGTTATATTAAGGTTTGGGGTTGTCCTGCCTATGTCAGGGTGACTCAGCAAGATAAGCTTTCACCTCGAGGGCAAAATTTTAGGTTTGTCAGATATCCTTCAAATAGGAGGGGATAACTTTTCTATGATAACGAGCATCGAAACGTGTTCGTAGCTCGCTTCACAAAATTCCTAGAAGTAGAATTTTTGTCAGAAGGTGGTAATTATAGACAGGTTGAACTTAATGAAGTCCAACCTAAAAACAACGAACCAACGGAGGAACCTGAAGTTCAAGTAGATGAAGGACCTTCAACACACGCACTCCGTAGGTCAGAAAGTGTATCTAGACCTCCTGAACGCTTGTATTTGATACAAGAAAAGAGTCTAGATGTTCTCTTAGTAGAAGAGACTGATCATTTCACCTATAGAGAATCGATGTTGGACATCGACTCCGTGAAATGGCAAAGTGCCATGAAATCCGAGTTAGACTCATTGCATGAGAATCAAGTTTGAGACTTGGTTCCGCTTCCCGAAGGAATTATTCCTATCGGTTGTAAATGGGTTTACAAGAGGAAGCGCGGGCCTGACGGTAAGGTTGAAACTTACAAGGCCTGACTGGTAGCAAAAGGTTACACGCATCGACCTGGCGTCGACTACGATGAAACTTTTTCACCAGTAGCAATACTTAAGTCTATTCAGATTTTGCTTTCTATAGATGCGTATCATGACTACGAGATTTGAAAAATGGATGTCAAAACGGCTTTTCTAAATGGATTTCTTGATGAAGAAATTTATATGGAACAGCCGGAAGGTTTTGCGTCCAGCGAAAACTCGGGTATGGTGTGTAAGCTTAAGAAGTCCATTTATGGACTTAAACAAACTTCACGAAGTTGGAATCTTCGATTCGACGAGATTATTAGATCGTCTGGTTTTCTCAAGAATTCAGAAGAATCCTGTGTGTATCAAAAGGCCAGTGGGAGCTTGGTCGTATTTTTAGTCCTATATATTGATGACATCCTAATCATTGGGAATGATTTAGGTATGTTACAAAGCCTCAAAGCGTACCTCTATAAGAATTTCTCCGTGAAGGACCTGAGAGAAACTTCCTATGTTTTTGGATAAAACTCTATAGAGATAGACAAAGGAAGCTGATTGGGTTATCCCAATCAACGTACATAGATAAGATATTGGAACGATATAATTTTGGTAACTGTAAGACATCAAACATATCGTTCAGACATGGGATTCATCTTTCAAAGAAGATGAGTCCACAAACAGAAGATAAGAATGTTAGAATGTCTAACCAACCTTATGATTCGTGTTTGGGTAGCATAATGTATGTCATGTTATGTACAAGGCCTGATATCAGTTTCGCTGTTAGCGTAACTAGTCGATATCAGTCCAATCCAGGTAATGACCATTGGATGACCATTAAACATATCCTGAAGTACCTTAAAGGTACTAAAGATAAGTTGATAATTTATGGAGGAAACGAACTGCAAGTTAATGGGTATACAGACTCCGATTTCCAATCGAATCCCGATGATAGAAAGTCTACATCTGGATTCGTCTTTACCATTAACGGAGGTCCAATTTGTTGGAAGAGTTCCAAACAGGGATCTACAGCAGATTCCACCACTGAGGCGGAATATATTGCAGCTTCTGAAGCTGCAAAAGAGGCTGTGTGGATAAAGAACTTTGTCACAGAATTGGGAGTTGTCTCAAGTATCGAGAATACGATTTCGTTATACTGTGATAATACTGGAGCCATTGCTTAAGCAAAAGAACCGAGGGCGCATCAGAAGTCGAAGCATGTGGAACACAAGTACCACATCATTCGAGAGATTGTGTCGCGATGGGATATTGTCGTGTGCAAGGTACCGAGTGAAGATAATGTAGCAGACCCGCTGACGAAGGCCATACCTTCGAAGTTTTTTGATAAACACGTGGAGTCGATGAGTATTAGATACAATCGTTATTGGCACTAGAGTAAGTGGGAGTTTTTGTTGGGGTTGGTGCTCAGAGCGCCAATTCCCAGTTGTATTTCCTTATAAATACTACTGTAAAATGTTATTATTATTAATAATATATGCAGTTTCTATAATATAATATATCTTTTAATATGGTAAAGATGTAATGACCTTAGAATGACTAGTCATGATGCTGTTGCAAATGCGTCGCAACTGACATTGAGTTGTATCATGATGTTGTCATTCTCAGAAAGTTCATGGTCAAGGTTTACACTACTTGGCCAGTAAAGTAAACCCGTTGAGACCGGTACATGTCGTATACTGGAATATATGATTCCAATGGTTTCTCAATGAACCATGAGTCTTGGAGACTAGTATAGACGTGTAGGTGTTTATAGTGGATAAACATTGAACGACTCACCAAAGATTCTTAATGGATGGTACACCAACGTCAATAAGAATCTTCTCGGGTTGAATAGCATTTGTGATTCTTAGACTTGAGATACCACTGTGGGCACATGAGACATCTTCTACACTTAGATGGCAGTCACGTCACCGATCTATTAAGATCAAACCTCCGCCTGTTTGTTGGGTGTAGATAGATCCTCATGGTGTCATGTGTGTATCGAGATAGGATCTGTCAGTTCTGTGTACAGAGCATAGGTAGTCCATATATGATTAGCAATCAGATAAAAACCATGGGCCCGTGGTACAATTTAGAAGCCAGTTTTAAATGTTCTTTTTAAGATTGCTAATAGAGATGTCGACAAGATAATCCCTATAGAGATTTGACGTTTACATCTATATCTCTGGGATATATCCGGATACCTGTGACAGAGGAATTATACATATGCCATGACCTCGACCTGTATGATTCATCGAGTTTATCTGTGGTCGTCATAATTTACGGGTGGGCAAATTATGGACACGAAATTGGATTTCGTTACAGATATGCCTGAATATAGAGAGTCTCACTAATGAAATATACTCGTAGAGCACTAGGGCAATATTTATAAATAATATTGATTATTTATAAAGTCGTTTAAATGTTAAATGCAAAATACATATGTAGGGACCCGATAGTCATATCCCGATTTTTGTGTATTTGATTTTAATGATAGATTAATTAATTTTTAAATTGAGATATTTGACTAATATCATAAATATATATGTATTTGATATTTAATGTAAATATAATACATATATTTAATATATTTGTATTTAAATAATTAAATAATTATTTAATTGTTAAATGATTAAATTAATTAAAATATGAATATTTTAAGTTATGATATTTACTTTATGACTAAGTTGCAATTGTTGACTTGTTTGAATTATTCATTAAAAGTGTAATGATCATTTTTACCAGGTGGACAAGTTGCCTTTAATTAAAACAAATTGAAAAAAATATCATGATATTTTTTATATGCCAAATTCGGCCAAGGCCAAGTGTAAAGGGTATATATATTGTTTTGTTTTATTTTTAGGGTTTCATAACCTTATACACTGATCAAATACTCCATTAAAAGAAAACAAAGAAGCTTGAAGAAAGAAAAAGAAAACAAGGAAAAACTTGGATTTTAGTAAGTTTTTCCAACTTGCTATTAGAGAGGAAAATGTTCCTTGAGTTCTAGGCTTCATGCTATGAGTTTTTTTTTTTTTATTCTTTATTCTTTGTATTTTTGGAGGATGGAAGATTTGAAATGTGTTGAGCATGTATAAAATTCAATGGATGCTTCTAATATGTTAATAAGCATGCTTTTGATAGTTTGAGAAACTTGTTGCTAATCTAGAGTTATTGACCCACTCTTAAATGACCTAGATTTGTTCTATAATTGTTTCATTGTGGTGAGACTTGATTGTAATAGAAGAAACATGATTGAGGTATTTGATTTAACAAATTTGGTCTAATTTGTCCAATTTGAAGAAATTGAAAAAATTAGGGTTTGAGACCACTTCCAAATTTGGGGCTTTTCATTTATGTTGTGTATTTGGATGTTTATATGATACATATAAAATCTTATGTTGATTGGATTTCATTTGGATGTGTTTTGAACATTGAAAATGCAAAATGCACACTTTGGACACATATAGGGGCTCTCGGCTTTTTCTAAAATTTTTGTTACAATTTGAATTTCAATGTGTAGGACATGTTAAATTCATATTTGTAATGATTTAGAATCATCCACAATCGTTTCGAGCAATTTCAGATTAAAATAAACAAAATGTAATATTTAGGGGTAATTTGGTAAATTCACATAAATTTGATTTATTGTGTATTTTTCATAATTTTGATAATTGGGTAATTAAATAAATATGTTTATTTAATTATCCGTGAAAAAGTTTTGAAATCGGAAAATTTTAATTTTCCACTGTTCCACTGCGTTACCAGATTTCCGCCATGAAACCCCCTTCAGTTCATGGGCGTATTATGTGAATAAGTATTTTCACCTTGTTGGGTTGCCCGATTTAAATAGCTATTAGCATCTCGTAGTGGTTGTTTAAGCGGACTCGTGATAATCGTAGCGACAACACAACTTTAATCCGTCGAGAGTAAAGTTGTGACACATATTCACATTATTAGTGATAAGTAAGAATAGCATCTCAGAATAGCCAGGGAATTAGGAAACGCCTTTAGCTTATTTGCCAACATGGATTCATGCATTTTTCTTACGCATGTGAATAAACGTTTTCATATTTAGGATTTCAAATACTTACATATTCTAACTGTATCTCGATTGTATGTTATAGATTTCATACATAAAGTTCCAGCCAGTTCCACGTGCTAGCAATAATAGTAAGAATTGACATCAACACTAGGAGTGAATAATATATCTATATGTTTTATGTTTTCAAACTTTAAGTAAGTTTTCAGCAATGGACAAGTTGAAATTCAGATGTATACGAACATACTTTTGTTTAGCCATGTTTTATAATTAACAGTTCAGGTGTTTGAAATATCCTAGACCACGACAATTTGTATGTGTTTTCAGTACATGTGTTTCTTTGCAGCAACTATGTTTTCTAGATATCTTTATAGATTACTTTATTGTGTAGCTATGACTTATGTTGTAACTATTAGAAATATGTTTTCAAACACCAGTAAAGTATCGTCCCTTAGTATAGGGACTCAGGTACGCTCAGTTTAGCATGCCTAATGGTTTTTCAGTAACCCTTTTAGGCTATTACAGTTACAACTCAACTTACCCTGCTTACGCGGTGCTACGTCCCGCTAAGTAGGTTTCATGCCCCCAGGTTATAATTCTGGTGAGATTTATCATGACAATATTTATCAGCATATGTTTTATATACAAGTTTTGAGTTCAAATAATTATTTTTCAAGAAAATGAATATTTCAATACAATTCAGCTATTTTCCAGATCAGATTATCCTCATGTTGTTTTTATCTCTCAGCGTTCACTCACTAAATTGTTCAAACGACTTACCCCCTCTCAGTTTTAGATACAGGTTCTGTTGATAGCTGCTCCTAGTGTGAGCTCACTCAGACATAATCTCAGTTCGGAGGAGATGGATAACAACTACAGTCTTAAGGATGCATTTACATTAAGAGCGGTAAAAAAACACGGGCTTTGGTCCGGCTCGGGATAAAAAAAACATGGGCCGGACTTTAAACCCGGTTCGGGCTTAAAATAAAATATATATAAAATTTTTTTATATTAGAAAATCGGGCTGGATAAAGCCTGGGCCGAGCCCCAGACGGGCCTGCCTGGCTCGGCCCGATAACAGCTCGGGCCGGGCTTTTCCAGAATCCGGGCCTAAAAACAACTTCCAGAGCTCGGGCCGAGCTCTTCAAAGCCCGGCCCGAGCCCGGCCCATTGCCATGCTTAATTTACATGGGAACACATATGTGTATAATTGTCATAGTAGTTCATGGGTCCAAACAATGATACTTGATATATATATATTTACACAACTACATTACATTATTCATGTTTATTTTATGATATTCATGCATGTGTTCAAAATAATTATTGAGATAACATATTGTCAGTTGTGCAAGTATTGTCCCTTTACAGTAATGACAAGTCATGTATGTTTATGTCGGAGGTTTAAGGAGATGGTATCACTGTCTCATGTTGGTCATGTCCTGAAAATATTGGGATGTGACAATGAAAATGTCATAATTACCCTTTGCTTGTTAATTTTCGATTAATTATCGATTATTTTCAATTAATCGCAAATCGCTCAAATCACTGTCGGAATTGCTTTCGATTTCTAATTAAACTACACAAGTAGAAAGGTCAGAGTCTAATGTGAACTATTTGAAAGTTGATAGAAGTTTGCTCAAATATTGGTGGTGGGCTTGGCCATGCTTAATAAAAGAAGGAAAAAACAAAGAAGAATCTAGGAAGTCGTAAACCAAACAGACACGTTCAACAAGCCGCCGACACGTCGTTCATTTCAATAACATATTTTTCACATTATCTAGTAGATTCTAGTAGCATAGCTAAGTCAATGCCTCAACTTCCACAACAAGAAAAATTATTTTGTACAATGAAAATAGTGTTTACAGAATCGGTCATGACTCTGACAATAACAAAAAAATTATATGTTTTTATTAAATATTAAATTATAATGTAAATTTAGGAACTTAATATATCATATTATCTACATAATAATTTAATAATATATTTTTATAAATATTAAAATAATAAAAAATATTTATAATTATAATTATAATTATTACAACTATGATTAATGATATCTCGTCCAATTGGTTACTGACTCTTCTGGTCGCCTCTAAGCAATATTCTCAAAACCCCAGCCAGCCCAGGTAGCAACATAAAATAATAGGGTGGAATGGAGGGGAACAAAATTCTGGTGGGACCCATGGTAATATTGTATTTTTGGAAAGATTTGGAGATTCTTATAATTCTTATAAGAAATACATTCTAAGCTTGAATCTAAAATTTAATAATATAATCCCAAATCATTTATCAATAAACCACTTCTCTTGGAGATGACCCATGATAACATGTCAAATAGTAATCGGTTAGTTCGTTTATACTGTTATTAAGAAATCGAGTGTTAGAGAATATTAATTATAATCAAAATTAAAATGAAAATGAATTGTTGAGTATGGGAGGAGAACATAGAAATAGTAGTAATAAAAGGTCAAATTACAAAAATAATCAGAAATACGAATACCGTGTGAATATAAGTCATAAGAAGAAGGGGAAATATAATAACGATATTGATAATCCAAGAAGGGTGAAAGGGCGAGGGAAAGAACATCGCTGATGGAGAACGTATTAGGTCTTCTCAGAATTCGTATCAAACGTGGCGTGAATCTCGCCGTTCGCGACGTTCGTAGCAGCGATCCTTACGTTGTTGTCAAGATGGGCAAACAGGTCATTTTCTTTCCTAAATTATTATTACTATTAAATTATTCTCTCTAAATTCTTCTTCTTCTTCTAATATTTACTCAGAAACTCAAGACTCGTGTAATAAAAAGGGATGTTAATCCAGAATGGAACGAGGATTTAACTCTTTCAATTACAGATCCTAATGCTTCTATCACTCTGGTATGCCTTTTCCGTTCTTCTTAAATTTTACTCTATTTTTTTTTTTTTTTGCAAATTAAATTTTCAAACTTGTTCAAGGCTCTAAATAACATCTAAAGAAACAAAAAATTCACAGATATAAGAGTATAATAGTAATATGAATTTTAAGTCAAACTACAGAATCTCATAATTTTTTTTCCTTTTCGATCACAATGATACAAAATTTTTCATAATTATAATTTCAATTTTATTTATGTACTTTTGATATAGTGATGTCTATACCATCATTTAATTTGAATAGAAGTTGATGGTTTTAGAAAATTGACATAATTTGATCTAAATTGTATTTCGTAACCCCATTGGTTTGATTTTTTTTTTTTTTTTAAAACCTTAATTTATTGGATAATTTACATTTCCTGTATTAGTATAGTTAATTTCATTGTTTATGTGTGATTTCAGACAGTGTATGACCATGACCTATTTAGTAGAGATGATAAAATGGGAGATGCGGAGTTTGACATTAAAACTTATATAGAAGCCTTAAAGATGAATTTGGATGCCCTCCCAAATGGCACCATTATCTCAAGAGTGGTGCCAAGCACGCACAATTGCCTTTCTGAACAGAGCTGCGTGGTGTGTATGGAAGGCAAGGTTGTTCAAGATCTCATTCTCAGATTGAGAAATGTGGAATGCGGTGAATTGGAGATTCAACTACGGTGGATTGATCTTCATGGTTGCAAGGGTTTGTAAAGTTTTAGGAATATTCGTTTTTATGCGTTCTCAAATTCTCATGCATTGTTATGATCGGTTTCAGAGTTTCCACAACCTGTCTTCCTGTGAGTTTCTAGTTAGCATCAGTTTAGTCGTCGAGGTGTATTACAAATTGAAACTGGTTGTACGTATAGCCGTTGATATGTATCAGGCTTGAACTAATAGCAATACGAACTGAAATCTTTCATTTGCTTCAAGTTTTTGATATGGTTGGGAAGTAGTTGCTTTGTTGTGAATGTACTGATAAAAACACTTTGAGAGAGTGATAAGTGATGTCATTTTCTTTTTCCAGTTTTAATGTTCTTGCAGTTACTCTCTTTCCTTGATCATTTTATATAGGAAAAATTGAAAATTATGTTGTGAGTTTGAGTTTGTTGCTGGTATATATAACTGGTGATGAGAAGTTGAGGGAACCATCATCCATTATATATATATATATATATATATATATATAGAGTCAGCTTCACCGGAGTATTTTTCACAATGAAATTGCGTTGCTTTATGAGTTAATGAATAAAACAACATTGTTTTATCGTAAAAAACATGCGACCGCACGGTCCGATCGATCGGACTTGAAGCGCTTATATATATCATTCCCCACTAAAGAGGAGGTGCATTATGAATAACTGCCATTAAAGAGGCCTATAAAAGAAGGAATCCAGGGGAGGTTACAAGTATGATTTTCTAGATCAAAGAGACCTCTGACCTCTTATGCTGTAGAATTGATTAGTTTAGAGCTTTCCTCTTTTCTCATTTCACACCGACTTAAGCATGGGAGGGTCTACGATGGCAATCTACCGGCATCTCTCATTGTTATTATTTTGTAGGTTAAACCTGGTACTAGATCGGAGGCCAGTCGAAATGAATCAAGGAGTCTAAAGCTTAGATGCTCAAAGAAGACTTTTCTCCATATACAAATTTTGTTCTTTGAGGTCCATTTTCGGCATCAACAGTTTTTTGTTTTTTCCCTACATAAAGATAATAGAGTTGTCCCCGAGGGACATGATTTGGTGGTGTAGGGTTTAGGATCTCACCTTAAGGTCCTGAGTTCGAATCCAGAAAGTACGTTTCTTGTAAGAGTCTGGGACAGCGGGGGATTTACCTGCTCCGCTTAAGCCCAGAATGGGTGGTTTGGCGGTGGGGTTTCCAACGAATTAAAAAAAAAAGATAATAGAATTTGTTGATGGTGATTTCCTGACCCGAGAAAAGCAGAAGTATGAAGAGGGGTATATAAGGGATTTCTACTTCATGAACAAGGGACTCAGGCCCAAAAGGCATAGGCATCCAGCCCGGCAAGAAGACCAGAACTAGTTTGCACTTGGTGCCCGACCCGAGGTGGAAAGATGTTTAGGGAAGATGATGGGAGTGAATGTCTCAACACCGACCCGACCTGGTAGGGCAGATCAATCATTTCAATTTACAGTTGATCATCTCAACTTGCTGACTCGATGAGGTAGGTCGGGGTAATGTCATTATGTTTGAGTCCAGACGACGTAAGCCATAGATGGAAGTTTGGGTTTTCAAAGCATTGATGAGAATAGAAATAGGCCAGCGGCTGATGGCACGGAGCTGAGATGCAAGCTTATTAACTAACACACGCTATCGCGTGAGAGTAGTTGGAATACCGGTAGGCACATAAGAGCAGCTTGTAACAATTACCAAGAATGGGTAATTTAATGAGATTTAGGTGGCAGGCCGTAGGGGTATCAGGCGGCTGGCCTATAATTCGTAGGGTAATTGAGGAAGATAGCCTAAGCAATAATGGCTTGGTAACATTGGTGATGTCACGAAGTTAGCGAAACAATGTATTTTATTTTAGTATATAAATGGGTTGAGAGTTCGTTGTAAAGGGTTAGTTGAGCAATTTTATTCACAAGCACTTGTAATTTGTAATAGAGAGCAAAAAAATCATGAGCTAGAGAAAGATAAGAGGTTGGTCAGAACCGAGCCAGTAATAAAAGTTTCATTTTCCCTTGTGCCCGTGGACGTATGTTGGATCCACTCCGCCAAACCATGTTAAATCCTTTGTTTATCTGTGTGTATTCTTTCTGCATGCTAAGTTTGCATTTGGTTCCCAACAAACCAAATAAATTTCACTGCTTGGGGGAGGTTTGTTCGAGGAGTGATTTTCCCGAATTACCCCTGGACTGAAAAACAGCCATCAACAGTTGGCGCCATCTGTAAGGAACAGTACAAGAAGCAGCAAACACACTAAGGCTATGACATAAGACGGGAACCACATATCTTCAGGGCTTCGATGACGGAATGGATGGAGAAAATGGAAGAAAACATGCGAAATGAGAGAGAAAGTGCACAAAAGGAAAGGAAGGAAACCAAACCTTCACGAAGGCCATGAGAGAGAAGTTGGAAAAGAAGGCGGGAGAAGAGGGGGAGCGGGCCCCAGTCAAAGAAAGAAGGAGATATTGAGGGGAAAAAGAATCACCGGATTTGAAGAAGACGGTGAGAATGGAAAGACGAGTTGTAGGCACTGTATTTTTGCATATAAGTCTCGATGATGAGCCTCGTACGAAGGCACTACTCTTTAAGTTGTGGAAGTCGCGGGAAATGGACGTCGGAAGGGAAAAGTTAGAAATTGATACCTTGTTGGATTTAATTCGTTTGCTTAGCTTCGGGTTTGCTCGTTAGGCCTCTGTTTTAAAACTTATCCTTGGCCCAAAAACCCCCGCAAGTCACACACCAAGCCCACACATCACCAAGCCACACACCAAGCCCACCAAAGAGCCCAAGTACACGCTCAAGAAGACCAATTCCACGCCCATCTCCTTCCAAAATAACAAACCCACACATTAAACACATGTTGAAATTAAACCAAATCACCTTCCCAAATTAAAAGATTCAAATTAAATTCCATAAACTATATTCCTAATTAAATTAAATCTCTTTCCTAAACTAAATAAAATAAAATAAAATAAAATCAAATTACCTTCCTAAATTGAAGAGATCATTTCCTTATGATACACATGTTGGGTTTCTAATTAGTCACAAGATCGATTTCAAGCAAGAAACATATGTGCGAATACAATAATGAAATATGGCGGAATCATACTTACATTGATCGGCTTTGCGACGCTATGAACACAAGCCCTTGCTCCTAGAAGCTCTCGGCCAAGGTCCTCCTTGTGCTCCTTGAGTTTTCGGTCACCACCAATTTTTGTGCTCCATGTCTCCTTCAAGCTCCAAGCTTTGGGTAAGGATTCCATGCTCATAAGTTGGTTTCCCTATCACCTTAGGATGACCCTTCATGTGCTAGCATAGGAAAAATTGCCACAAATTTTCCTTAAGTCTTCTTGTAATTCTCGGCCTTACCAAGAAATGGAGAAGAAAATGGCTTCAAAAGCCGAATGGGAGAGAAGGAGAAATTTGGCTCCATAACCGTGAGTCTTGCCAAGAGAGAGAGAGAGAAAATGTGTTAAGTGTTTATGGTTTTGTTTTTCCAAAATCAAATACCAAAAACAATTTCCAAAAGTCAAAGGCATTTAAGCCTACAACCACTACCATCAATCACTCACAAATGACTAGTTGTCACATCACTCAAAGTGACTAGACATCACATCAATCAAAGTGACTAATGATTTGACGCTTGATGTGACTTGTGGGCCGTACTTAAATTCGCAATGCGAGTGCGCCCGCAAACACTCCTGGGCTCGGGTTCGCTGATTCCGAATTAACGAATTTTTCGTTGCGACGTAATTAAATCAAATTTAATTAAATAATTATGCCTAGTAAAATTACTATTCACGTCGCTAACGAATTAATTCTAAATTAACTCGTTCGCCCGAATTAAAATATAATTTTATTTCCGCGTCGAAATCCAATTTCGTATAATATATCGAATATATTATTTTATCGATTAATTCCAAATTAATTTCTCTCTCTTTAATTAATATTTTATCCCAGATAAAATATCTGTAATTAATCCCAGATTAATTTTCTCTCTCTCTTATAATTAATCCCAGATTAATAAAGTGCGAGTCATACGTCATCGGTGAATCTTCGGGAAACGACCCATGAGATCCCCGGATATGTTGGCAGTAAATCCGGTCGTCGGACTATCCGAACACGTACGTACCTAGTACTATATTTTTACCGATTTACAAGACATGGTTGGATTCTAGCAAAGCACCGTGCCTACCCAATTCTCCAGAAATATTCATATTGGAATATGTGATCTATACCAGGCGTAGTATACGTAGTATTGCGTATTTCGATCCAGCTTCGGATGTCACGTGCTAGGCCTGGGGCTGGAACTGTGTCTGCCCCGTACGAAGCACATATCGGATCTCTGGTAACTAGTCTCTATAATCGGATAATCATGACCTAGTCATATTATCCCGATAACTGCAGTACATAAGAGCACCAGTTCTGTATCCTACGTGATCATCATCTCCACTATGACTGGAGTGATACTTCCGTCTTGACATCACACCCAATACACTACGATTCTCAATATACCCAGAAGAGGCGTACACAGAACATGTTAAATCCCTGGACGACCAAAACCAAAGTATATTGATTGTCGCAAGTATTAGCGGTGCAAGTCTCAGGTTAAGACCAAATACACATACCCTGATTCGGACTTCCATAGACACATAGTCATACTACCAATGGAATTCCGAGGGGTCTATCCAGAGCGAAGCTGTTTCCGTACCATTGGTAAACACAACCTTCTATTACACTTGCATGAGTATCCTATACCCAAATATATGAGAACTATGCCGTTATGCTCCCACAACGCGCACAAGTGTAATACTAGTCTTTTACGCATTATCGATGTCCAATCTCGATAATACTCTGACTAGGGATATTTAACGATTAAACCTTCGTGGATTGATACTGTCGCATATCATCTCAATCCGGAACTAATCATATGGACCTTCTATCATTTATATATCTTGGTAATCTAATTACAAATGATAAAAGGGCAATTTCCTTTGTCACATAGTTAATTTGTACAACAACACCATGATCTGTACAAATAGTGATGCTATGTGTCATAATTGTCCAACAATCTCCCACTTGGCCTATAACTAATCACTCAAGTGTTGTACACTCGAACTATGTACGGTTCGCTCAAACTTCTGCGGAGGAAATGCTTTCGTCAGCGGATTTGCAGTGTTATCATCTGATGCGATTTATTCGATCATCACATCGCCACGATGTATGATCCGAACGAATCAGATGAATATCTGAAGTATATATCTGGATCGTTGATGAGACCATTAATTCTTTAGCCTGGCGCTGTAGCCTAGCTCAGCTGCTAACATAATTACTCCTAATCTGATTAGGATTATTATCTATCCAAAAGGCTTCTATTGCTGCCTCAGCTGCAACAATATTCCGTTTTTGTTGTTTATTCGGCAACAGTATCTTGCATGGAAGATTTCTAGCTCACTGTTATGTTATTCAAACTTTATAGTACCGTTGTTACGACTTATAGTCGTTTTTATCGGTTAGGAAACTTGCAGCAGTGAACCCAATCACTTCAAGTTCTCCTTCTCCATAGTATAAGAAAGCATCCTTAGTTCATCTAAGATACTAAAGGATGTTATTAACATCAATCCAGTGACTATCACTTGGATTGGCCCGATTGTGACTCCATATGCTCAAAGCATATGAGACACCAGGTCACTTACATTTATTTCAATGTACGAGTTCTCGGAGAGTATTAACAACTTTAAATCTATCCCAGTAGATATTTATTCCTACAATAAATGTTGTTTCTCCCAATAATTCTACGGAGAATTTTCATGAAAGCCAAGCTTTCACCGATTGTATTATGGGAATATCATTTCCAAGAAATGATGTATCATCATTGTATAGGACAATCATTGTCAGTGCGCTCCCACTAACCTTCTTATATACACAAGAATTATTTCGTTTTTGAATTAAAATCATACACCATTATGATTACATCAAAACGATAGTTCCAAGAACCCAATAATTGCTTCAATCCATACATGGATCGAATTAACTTGCAAACCTTGTTTGCTCGTTTTAGTACGACAAAACCATCAGGATGTTATAAACATCCTCCAAAAGGTTTCCTTTAAGGAAAGCGGTTTTGGCATTCAGCTGCCATATTTCATAAATGAAACATGCAGCATCAGCAAGCATTATCCAAATGGATTTAACAATGGCAACGGTTAAAAGGTTTCATCGTAATCGACATAATGTTGATAACGATACCTTTTCGCTACAAGCCTAGCTTAGTACGTTGGTTTGTTGCCTTCCATGTATGTCTTCCTTGAAGACTTATATAGTACCAATAGACACAATGCCTTTCGGTACAACAACTAGTATCTAAACTTGGTTGATTTACATGGAATCCATTTCGGACTTCATGACACTTTGAAATAATAGGGAGTCGATACCTTGTATCACTTCCTCATATGTAGACGGTTTGCTTTCCTCAATAAGATTGACATTTTCATGAGGTGAGATCAGAAACCCATACCCCAGGTTGTTGTCTGACTCTCTCCGACTTACGCGGTTCTTGTGTATTCGAAGATTATTGGTATAGTTTCATCCTTGATGAACTGTTTGTGTTCCATTAAGGAATCGATGCCTGGAACAGTATTACTCCGATTTTCATCGAGTTTTACTTTCCTCCCACTTACCACTGCATATAGGTATTCCTCTTAGGAAAACCGCATGGCGAGCAACAATTACATTGTTCTCTAGTGAGTTGTATAAGTACTATACTTAGGTTTCCCTAGGATAACCCACAACTTAGGCACTTATCCGATTTAGGTTCTAGTTTGGTATCATCCAAACATATGCCTAGCATTCCCAAATCTACAGGAATGAGAAAACCCAGTTTCTTTCCTATTCATATCTAATATGAAGTCTGTCAAATAGATTTTTATGGAACCTTATTCAAAATAAGTTTTACACTGTTTAAAGCTTATCCTTTGAAGGAAATGGTAGCTCAGAGTGACTCATGATTAACCTTATCATGTCCAACAAAACTCGGTTTCTCAGTTCGGACACACCGTCAAATTGACGTGTTCCGGGAAGAGTCCTCATTGAAAGAATACTGTACTCTTTCAAGTATTTGAGAAACTTATTGCTTAAGTATTTTCCACCACGGTCTAACCATGACGGTTTTAATACTTTAGCCGATCTGTCTGTCTACTTCGTGTCGAAACTCTTTGAATTCATCAAAAGTTTCCGATCCGTGTTTCCCAAGAAACACATAACCATAACGCGATGCCACATCCGTAAGGTTACGAAGTATTCATATACACCTCTAGCCTAGCTAGATATGAGCCCACTTATGTCACTATGAACGAGGGCTAACAGATCAGTGGCACTTTCACTTTTACCAAGTAAAAGGTGTTTTAGGCACTTTGCCCAATAAACTAGATTCGTATACATTATTGGGTTTCTAATTAGTCCCAAGATCGATTTCAAGCAAGAAACATATGTGCGAATACAATAATGAAATATGGCGGAATCATACTTATATTGATCGGCTTTGCGACGCGATGAACACAAGCCCTTGCTTCCAGAAGCTCTCGGCCAATGTCCTGCTTGTGCTCCTTGAGTTTTCGGTCACCACTAATTTTTGTGCTCCATGTCTCCTTCAAGCTCCAAGCTTTGGGTAAGGATTCCATGCTCATAAGTTGGTTTCCCTATCACCTTAGGATGACCCTTCATGTGCTAGCATAGGAAAAATTGCCACAAATTTTCCTTAAGTCTTCTTGTAATTCTCGGCCTTGCCAAGAAATGGAGAAGAAAATGGCTTCAAAAGCCGAATGGGAGAGAATGAGAAATTTGGCTCCAAAACCGTGAGTCTTGCCAAGAGAGAGAGAGAGAAAATGTGTTAAGTGTTTATGGTTTTTTTTTTCCAAAATCAAATACCAAAAACAATTTCCAAATTTCCAAAAGTCAAAGGCATTTAAGCCTACAACCACTACCATCAATCACTCACAAATGACTAGTTGTCACATCACTCAAAGTGACTAGACATAACATCAATCAAAGTGACTAATTATTTGACGCTTGATGTGATTTGTGGGCCGCACTTAAATTCGTAATGCGAGTGCGCCCGCAAACACTCTCGGGCTCGGGTTCGCTAATTTTGAATTAACGAATTTTCCGTTGCGACGTAATTAAATCAAATTTAATTAAATAATTATGCCTAGCAAAATTACTATTCACGTCGCTAACGAATTAATTCTAAATTAACTCGTTCGCCCGAATTAAATTCTAATTTTAATTCCGAGTCGAAATCCAATTTCGTATAATATATCGAATATATTATTTTATCGATTAATTCCAAATTAATCGTTCTCTCTCTTTAATTAATATTTTATCCCAGATAAAATATCTCCGTAATTAATCCCAGATTAATTTTCTCTCTCTTTTATAATTATTCCCAGATTAATAAAGTGCGAGTCATACTTCATCGGTGAATCTTCGGGAAGCGACCTATGAGATCCCCGGATATGTTGGCAGTAAATCCGGTCGTCGGACTATCCGAACACGTACGTACCTAGTACTACGTTTTTTATCGATTTATAAGACATGGTTGGCTTTTAGCAAAGCACCGTGCCTACCCAATTCTCCAGAAATATTCTAACTGGAATATGTGATCTATATCAGACGTAGTATACGTAGTATTGCGTATTTCAATCCAGCATCGGATGTCACATGCTAGGCCTGGGGTTGGAACTGTGTCTGCCCCGTACTAAGCACATATCGGATATCTGGTAACTAGTCTCTATAATCGGATAATCATGACCTAGTCATATTATCCCGATGACTGCAGTACATAAGAGCACCCGTTCAGTATCCTACGTGATCATCATCTCCACTATGACTGGACTGATACTTCCGTCTTGACATCACACCCAATACATTACGATTCTCAATATACCCAGAAGAGGCGTACACAGAACCTGTTAAAGCCCTGGACGACCAAAACCAAAGTATATTGATTGTCACAAGTATTAGCGGTGCAAGTCTCAGGTTAAGACCAAATACACCTACCCTGATTCGGACTTCCATAGACACATAGTCATACTACCAATGGAATTCTGAGGGGTCTATCCAGAGCGAAGCTGTTTCCGTACCATCGGTAAACACAACCTCCTATTACACTTGCATGAGTATCCTATACCCAAATATATGAGAACTATGCCGTTATGCTCCCACAATGCGCACAAGTGTAATACTAGTCTTTTACGCATTATCGATGTCCAATCTTGATAATACTCTGATTAGGGATATTTAACGATTAAACCTTTGTGGATTGATACTGTCTCATATCATCTCAATCCGGAACTAATCATATGGACCTTCTATCATTTATATATCTTGGTAATCTAATTACAAATGATAAAAGGGCAATTTCTTTTGTCACATAGTTAATTTGTACAACAACACAATGATCTGTACAAATAGTGATGCTATGGGTCATAATTGTCCAACAACACAAATTAAATATGCCCCATAATTACACAATATTCTTTCCCTATTCACATAAGGACAACCCCAACCCTTGCCTATAAAAAGAAGCCTAAACCTAACTCTTGGAGGCCCTAGCTCATTCTCACGTACACTCACAAAAGAAGAAATAAACTCTAATATTCACGACCTCCTTCTCTCTCACCATAAGCCAACTCACACACTCGCCATCCTCATTCACGCATACCACATCAACACCATAATACCCTTCACGTTGAAGCCAGTTCACGTACCCTTCAAATCAGCCGCTACTTCACGCCTCTGACTCCTCAAATCAACCTCCACTACACGCACAAACCACACCAGAAATCAGCCTCTACTTCACGCCTCTGACTCAACAAATCAACCTATACTTCACGCATAAAATACACCGCAAATCAGCCACTCTTTAACCGCAAAACCAGCCCTAAACTTCACCTAGAATTCACGCCAAAACCGCAACAAAAATCAGCTCTAAATAGTCCCCTAAACACCGTAAACTGCACCCAAACTACACCCTGAAACTACCGAAAATCAGCCCAGAAACTACCCAAATAACCGCACAGACAGTAAGCCAAAATAGTCCCCAATTATCGTAAAAATAGTGACAAAAAACAGCAACAAAACAGAGGAAACAGCAGCCCAAAACAGCGAGGCAACGAAGGGAAACAACAAACCAGTAAATCAGAAAAGTTGCGGAGCATCAACCCTTCCGACAATCATGTAACGCACTTCCAAGAGACGACTTAAGAGGTTAGACCTGAGGGCACCTTTTTATTTATTCCCGCACTTTATTTCCGTTAGTTATTATTATTTCTTCGCATGCGTATTATAGTTTCATGTAAGTTGTGGCCATGTGATGAATGAAATATGTGTTATCTCTTGCAGTATATCGGATGGAAACCCGGACGTAAATTCCGTAGCCGAATCCGAATGGACGGTAGTGCGGTCTGCACTTGGGATACAATGCCATGTACCGCTTGAGAGACGCACATATTTCGTGTCATCCGATCTTATGTTTATTTGTTGTTTGTTAGAAATAGTATGTTACTTTTATGCATGATTAGGTTGTTTAGTATGTTATTTTTTATGCATGATTAGTTGATTATTTCCAAGCATGATTTAGTTATTTCTTTCGCATTAGGAATTTGATTATGTCTCTTTTACGTTTATGTTTAGATTATTATTTATTTACATTGCCATGCTTAGCGATTTAATGTATTCATGAGATTGTATGCTTGCCATTATTTCGACTTACTTTTATGCATGCAAACTTAGATATAAGTTATATGCAAACTTAGATATAGGTTGTATGCAAACTTAGATATAGGTTGTATGCGAACTTAGATGTAGGTTATTCTTGCGTAGACTCGGTTATAGTATTACATAAATCCGTTCATTACAAGTGGCATAAGTAAGGGACCATTCCGAACCCAACAGTTTGAGGTCTTCCTGTGGGACACAGAAATTGGGCGACGCATGCTGTCCCGGGCTCGCGGCCCGGTCAGGAGTACATAGTAGCCACGGGGGACTAAACCGGAGAATAATGGAGTCGCCACCCGGTGTGAACCGGGAAAATGAGATTTAAGGACGCACTCACCCCTCGCAAGGGAAGACCTCAAACCGTTGGGTTCGGAATGGTCCCTTACTTACGCCACTTGTAATGAAAGGATTTATGTAATAATTTAATCAGGCTTAAGTAGAACTTCTTTCCAAGAGTATCATGGTTCTAAATTCACATGTACAAAATAAAACTTACACCTAAGTTTACATATATTTCACATCTAAGATTGCATGCTTGAAAGTACATCAAAAGAGCGACAAACATACAACTTCACTGGCATATTATATTCAAGAAAACACAAGCACACATACTAACCACACAAGCACACATGTGAGCACCTTCTCAAGTGGTACATGGAATTATATCCCAAGTACAGACCGTACTACCGTCCATTCCGAATCGGCTACAGAATTTATGTCTGGGTTTCCATCCGATATACCACAAGAAATAATACTCAAATGTTATCATGACATAGGTATATGAATCGTAATACATTAAACACATTGTATTCATACATGTGGGGATAGCTAGTAGGAAAACTATGTATGAAATCTGATGAAAAGGACTCAGTTCAGTGGGTGCGCGTTCGCGTAGCGTTTGAAAACGCGTTCGAACGGTAAACAGAAGGTTCGCGTTCGTATAGCGTTCGAGAACGCGTTTGAACGGAACCAGACCCGATGCATGATAAGACTAAGAAAGTGCGTGTGCGTTCGCGTAGCATTCGAGAACGCGTTCGAACGGTAAATAGAAGGTTCGCGTTCGTGTAGCGTTCGAGAACGCGTTCGAACGGAACCAGACCTGATGCATGCAACACAAAGAATAAAGACAACAATGTCAAGCTCAGTATGTCCGATTAAACGTATCTTGCATTCAACCGAACACACATCAACCGGTGCGGCAAAACATCATGGTAAAGGGCTTTAACCCCTCCCCATAGGGGATCTTTCATTCCACTTACTAAGCCCATGCGCTCGATTGAATCATGCATACAAAGAATTAAAAGCAATAATATCAAACTGGGTATGCCCGATTGAACGTATCTTGCATTCAACCGAACACACATCAACAGGCCCGGTAAAGCATCGTGGTAAAGGGTTTTAACCCCTCCCCATAGGGGATCTTTCATTCCACTTACTAAGCCCATGCACTCGATTGAATCATGCATGCAAAGAATTAAAAGCAATAATATCAAACTTAGTATGCCCGATTGAACGTATCTTGCATTCAACCGAACAAACATCAACCGGCGCGGCAAAAACTCGTGGTAAAGGGCTTTAACCCCTCCCCATAGGGGATCTTTCATTCCACTTACTAAGCCCATGCGCTCGATTGAATCATGCATAAATAAGCAACATGCAGAATTCAAGTGACGAAAAATAAATAAACCAAAGCAACACAAAACAAAAGAGGGTGCCGTTTACTTAAGCGGTACATGGAGTTGTATCCCGAGTACAGATCATACTACCGTCCATTCGGAATCAACTATGAAATTTATGTCTGGGTTTCCATCCGATATACCGCGAGAGTTGACACATCTCTCATTTTATTCCACAGCCACAACATACAACCTCTCATAATTCATGCATATTTATCTACTCAAGGGCCACAACATGCATTTCAACATGACAATCATGCAAGCAATACTCAATAAATAATACAAGTAAAAATAAAAAAAACAAAAAAAAACGAGTGTGAAAGATACCCTCAGGTCTAACCTTTTTGCCAACTTTCAGGCTTGCGTTTCACGGACGTCGGAAGGGTACAGCTCCTCAACTTCTCCGGTTCACTGGTTTAGCGTCCTAGCTCACTACTTTGCTGTTTTGCTTGCTGTTCGAACTCCGTTCTGCTACTGTTCGGCCTCTGTTTTGCTGCTCACTGTTCAGGTCACCTGTTTTGACGTTTCAACGGACTGTTCCGAGTTTTTGTGTGGGTTTTTAGTGCAGTCTTGTGTGATTATTTTAAGGATTATGAATGCAGTTTTTATGTTACTGTTTTGAGGATTTTAAGGGTTGTTTGAGGGCTAATAGTAGTGCAGTTTTTTTATGTTACTACTTTAAGGTTTTTAGGGAATGTTTTAAGTGTATTTTGCTGCTATTTTAGGGGTTAATTACTGCTATTTGGGCGTGTAAAACAGTGCATTTTTTGTGTTCACTGCAGTTCAATTTTTGGTTGTAATTTTCGGTGATGGAGGGCTGCTGTATAGGGCTGGTTTCGGTGGCTTTAGGAAGATATAAATGCTTGTTATTTTCGGTTAAGGAGGGGTTAATGAGGGTGATGTGTTCGGCTATGGAGTGGAGGAGATGAAAAGAATATTTTTTGTTACTTATCCTTGTGATTGGCGTGTGCTAGGAGAGGTGAATGCCTTGGAGAGGGGTGGTTTATATAGAGAAAGGCTAGGCTTCACCTTGTCTCACAAGGAAGGGATTTTGGCATTAAAAGGAGGATTTGATTTGGTATTCAACAAGGAAATGATTAGATTGAAGGGGGACAAATCTTGGCTAGATTAGGAATACAAAATATTTAATTTGTTATGATTGATTTTAATTAGGCATGACATCTTTTTAATTTAGTATGTGATTTGTTTAGTTTAGTATATAATATATTTGATTTATCTTTATTAGGTATGATTATATTTTATGTTTTATTTAATTGGTAAATGGTTTAATTATTTTATTTAATATTTAATTTAATTTCCCATGTGTTTTAAATGTGTTTTATTAATTGGGATGTGTTTTATGGGCTTTGGGGGGCTAATTGGGCTGAGGTGCGAGGCTAGCAGCAAAACCAGAAATACCGACTCCGTTCGAACGCCCATTCTAACGCTACACGAACGTCTGCAATCTGCCTGACGTTCGAACGAAGTAACGAACGCAGCACTAACGAAGACAGTGAACATGTGAAATGAACTTGATGACGTACTTATTCTGAATTTCCCCTTCCGACCTCCGTTTCCCGCAATATCCTTAGCTAAAAAGGTAGTGCCTCCAACTGAGACTCATCATCGGGTTTCACATGTGAAAATGCAATGCCTACAGTCGCCCCCACTTTGATGGGACTTGTGCAGTGTATGGCTTTGAACAATCCTATCAAAGTTATGCAATGCATTTTCACTTACCTGGCTCGGCTGCTGCCTCGAGCTGAGTTGGTGCTGCAGTGGACCTCGATCCTGGGACGCATCCCAATAACTGCAACCGAAAATGGGGGCACCTCGACCCTGGGCACCTCGATCCAATACCGCTGACAATAGGGACCTCACCCTCGAACTAATGATGTAGTGGGCACTTCGACCCTGGGCACCTTGACCCGGAACTACAACTGACAACGGGGGCACCTCGACCCTGGGTACCTCGACCCAACGCCGCTGACCATAGGGACCTCGCCCTCGAACTGATGATGTAGTGGGTACCTCGACCCTGGGCACCTCGACCCGTAACTACAACTGACAACGGGGGCACCTCGACCCTAGGCACCTCGACCCAACACCGCTGACCATAGGGACCTCGCCCTCGAACTGATGATGTAGTGGGTACCTCGACCCTGGGCACCTCGACCCGGAACTACAACTGACAACGGGGCCTCGCCCTCAAGCTGATATGGGCCTCACCCCGAGCCGACATGATATGGGCCTCGCCCCCAAGCTGATATGGGCCTCGCCCCTTGGGACTCATCCCAAAAACTGAAATTGCGCTGACGCTGCTTGGCTCATTTCTGCCGCTTTCTCCTTTCTTCGAACCTGCGAACACAAAACAAAAACAAACACGAAGAGAATGCAATGTTACGTGTATGCATGAATGATTTTCTTATTCCGTTGGGTTAGGTCTTCTACTAATTCCCGTGGTGACTGCTCGGTCTTCTCTCCCTCAGGCAAAGTATAGCTTCAATCTGTCTACATTGATCGGCTCGGTGAACTCGTTCCCCTCCAAGTCTGATAGCTTCACTGCTCCATTTCCCATTACCTTCTGCACTATGTAAGGTCCTTCCCAGTTTGGTCAGAATTTTCCTCTCGGATCTGTCGTCGACGGCCTCGACTGCTTAAGTACCAAATCACCCTTTTTGATCTTGGTGGGACGTACTTTCTTGTTGAATGCTCGGGCTAGTCTCTTCTGATACAACTGCATGTGATACAAAGACTTAGTTCTCTTCTCATCCAATAGTGCTAACTGATCAAACCTCTGTGCGACCCACTCATGTTCCGGTAATTCTGCCTCTGCTAATACCCTCATAGACTATATTTCCACTTCTACTGGTAACACTGCTTCCATTCCATAGACCAAAGAGTAAGGTGTGGCCCCTGTTGCTATCCTTACTGATGTTCTGTACCCCCACAGAGCATATGGTAGTTTCTCGGCCCAATCTCTGCAGTTCTCTGTCATCTTGGCTAAAATCGTCTTTATGGTCTTGTTGGCTGCCTCAACTGCCCCATTTGCCTGCGGCCTATACGGTGATGACTTGTGGTGGCCTATCCCGTACCTCTGTAACATTGCATTCGTCTCTCCTTGAAATTAAACCCCGTTGTCTGTCACTACATGATGCGGCATACCATATCGACAAATGAGGTTCCGAGCTATAAACTTTGCCATCTGTTTTGCTGTAACATTGCGGAATGATTCGGCTTCCACCCACTTCGAGAAGTAATCCACTGCCACTACTATGAAGCGATGCCCATTTGATGCATTCGATCGAATTTCCCCAATCATGTCAATCCCCCATGCTGAGAAAGGCCACGGCTCCGACAACCCGTGCAACTCTGTGTACGGTAAGTGATTCAAATTTCCATGTGCTTGACAGTCATGACAGTGCTTCACCATCTTCGCGCAATCTGTTTCCATGGTTGACCAATAAAAACCTTGCCTCACTATCTTGCGGGACAGATTCAACCCGTTCATGTGCGGACCACATACCCCAGCGTGTATTTCTTCCATTACACGTTGAGCTTCTTCTTTTCTCAAACACTTCAACTGAATACCGTTTGCTTGCCTCTTGTACAGTTCCCCTTTCAAAATCACATACTAGGAAGCTAACTTCTGAATGGCTATTCTGTCTTTTCTGCCTGCCCCTTCCGGGAGTTCGCCATGTTCCAGATATCTCTGAATGTCATAATACCAAGGTTTACCGTCGTCGACCTCAACTTCCAGAATTCTTTCTATCTCATAAACAGGTCTGCTAACTGTTGTCAGTATCAACGGTCCCATCACTAACTTTTCTGGATTTTCCCAAGTTGCTGCGAGCGTAGCCAATGCGTCTGCCATTTGATTCTCTTCTCTCGGTAAGTGCTGAAACTTACACTCGGGGATAACCTGTGCCAATTTTCTGAGGTGAAGAAGGTAAGGTTTCAACCGTTCTTCTTTCAATTCCCATTCTCCTCGCATCTGCTGGGCCACCAACATAGAGTCTCCGTAGACTTCCACACTCCCGGCCTTCAAGGCTATCAATGCTGTCAAACCAAAAGCACATGCTTCATACTCGGCCATGTTATTAGTCGCTCTGAATGTCAACCTCTTGGCCAAAGGTAAAGTCTCTCCCTCGGGGGTTACTATCATGATCCCAATTCCGGCTCCCTTGTAATTCACCGCTCCGTCAAAATACATCTTCCATCTCTGAACTGTTATTGCTTGGATCTCTTCGTCTGGAAATTCAAACTTATACTGATCCCCCTCAACAAGTTGCAATGCCAGAAACTCTGCTACTGCTCGCCCTTTGATCACTTTGGAGGTGAGATACTCAATGTCAAACTCTGTCAGCAATACCAACCATCTGCCCAATTTTCCCACTAGCGAAGGCACTGAATGAAGATATTTTAGAGGATTTTCCTTGGCCACTATCTGGATCTTGTATGACTGGAAATAATGCCGTAATTTTCTGGAAGCCCATACCACTGCAAGACAGATCTTCTCAACTTTTTGATACCGAGCCTCATACGGGAGCATCTTCTTACTCAGATAATAGACTGCATGTTCTACCCCTGTCTCATCAGCCTGTACCATCATTGCCCCTAGTGCTTCTGATTCTATAGCCAAATACAATATCAAAGGTCTGCCCGATCTCGGAGGTTTCAATACAGGAGGCTTTACCAAGTATTCTCTGACCTTGTCGAAGGCTGTCTGACACTGTTCATTCCATCTCACTGGCTGATCTTTTCTCAACAGTTTGAAGATAGGCTCACATACTGATGTCAACTTGGCAATGAACCGACTGATGTACTGAATCTTTCCCAAGAATGCTCTGACTTCTTTTTCTGTCTTCGGTGCAGGGATTTCTGTGATTGCCTTGATCTTCTCGGAGTCTACCTCTATTCCGCCCATTCCCACTGTATGACCAAGCAATTTCCCTGATGTCACCCCAAACACACATTTCTTGGGATTAAGCCGCAGGTTGTATCTGTCAACTCTCTGAAGGAACCTTTCCAGTGCTTCAATATGCCCAACTCTTGTCTCTGATTTCACCATAATGTCATCTACATACACCTCAATCTCTTTGTGCATCAAGTCGTGGAAAAGTGTAGTGGCCATCCGCTGATAAGTAGCCCCCGCATTCTTAAGCCCAAACGGCATAACCTTGTAACAATAAGTACCCCACTCAGTAACAAATGCAGTCTTATGTTTGTCTTCCTCAGCCATGAGAACCTGATTGTAACCTGAAAATCCATATGTAAATGAATACATAGCAGATAAAGCCGCACTATCAACCAGAACATCTATATGCGGCAGAGGAAAATCATCTTTCGGACAAGCCTTGTTGAGATCTCCGTAGTCTACACACATTCTGACCTTCCCATCTTTCTTCGGCACCGGTACTATATTAGCCAACCACTCGAGATATTTTACTACTTCCAAGAACCCCACATCTATCTGTTTATTAACTTCCTCTCTGACTTTCTCAGCCCATTCTGGTCTCATCCGTCGGAGTTTCTGTTTTACTGGCCTCATATTCAGATAAGTTGGTATCGTGTGCTGGGCAATGTTTCTGTCTACCCCAAGCATGTCCTCATAGGACCAAGCAAACACTTTGGCATATCTGACCAACACTTCTTCTAGTTTTTCCCTCTCTTCGGAGGTTACTTCACTTGCAATCAGAATTTCCTTGGGGTTCTCAAGTGTACCCAAGTTAAATGCAATAGTTCTGGCTGAACTGATGTCAAATATGCTTGATTCGTGCAGTGTAAATGGAAATGACTCAGGCAAGTAAGCAAAAGAGATGTCTTTATTATTGGATAATGCGGAAGTACATTCAAACAAATCATGAAGGTAAATGTCTTCATCATCTATAGACAATTCTTCCTCTGCAATCAGGTCAAAAGTTTTTCCCCTGCTCAGTTTCACTTCACTAGTACTATCCCAGATTCCCAGGCAAAAGGCTAGAGGATGAAAGGATTTTAGGACAAGGTCTTCTGGGAGGCCAGAATTGATCATGTAGGCTAGTGGTGGTACGGCACGGTAATTGGGTAATTCGTTTCTGTGTGTGTCAGGCTGTTCTGTTTCTGGGTCAGGTATTTTCTTGGAGTCTATCAGGTCTTGGATTTCATGGCGGAGTCGGGCGCAATTGTCGGTGTCATGGCCCTTTTGTTGGTGAAAGTGACAGTAAAGGCTTAGGTTATAATGTGATGGTAAGGGATTGGGTAATGGTTTGGCTTCCAAGGGTTTTAAGAGCGCTTGCCTCTTCAGTTTCTCTAGCACCTTGGACAGGGGCCTTCCCAAGTTGGAAAACTGCCGGTTCCAGATAGCGGCAATCTCAGCAGAAACGGGCTTTGTTCCCGATGTTCCCCCAATGGGCCTCCTGTTCAGACCATAGAATTTTCTATTCTCAGCCTCTTCTTCTTCAATATCCATGACAGTTTCCCTCAACTGCCGAAAGTCTGCAATCATGGAGGTCATCCTCCACAACTTGCTGTAAATGGAGGGCCTGGTGCCTTTGATAATCATTTTAATCTGGTCTTTCTCTGAGGGCCTAGTCTGCATCTTCAATAACTGACCCCTCCACCGGTCCACATACTCCTTAAAACTCTCATCCGCTTTCTGCTTAACATTCTCCAGATCACGGAGTGACAGATCGATCTCTAGGTCAATGACATGCTGCTTCAGGAAAGCATCAGCCAACTCCCTCCAATCTTCCTTCACTTTCTTCTCCAAACTGTGGTACCACACCACGGGAGCTCCTTCAAGCGACATTCCAAACATTTTTTGCACTTGGCGCTGAGATAAGCCAACTGAACTCATGACTGATACAAACTGTCGGAGCTGCACCCTTGGATCCCCATTCCCGTTAAACTTAGCCATATCGGGCATCTTGAATTGTGCCGGCAACTGTTCCTCGAAAGTCAGTGTGTCATAATCCAGCAAATCCTCATTCTTACCCCTCATCTTGCGGGTAACCGACTCAACCTGATCCCGGAGCTTCTGTAACTCTGCCTGAGACCCAGATACTCTACCTGCTGCATACTCTGCCATATCATCATCAAAAGCGGGGATATCATCCCCCAATCTGTTCGGAGGTTCCTCTTGTCTTACATCCCCACAACTACCCTAGCACAAGACCCGACTATGCCAGCCACAACAATAGTCAAAGCCTGCAACTGTTCAGTGATCTTGGCGAGACCGTTCTCTAACTGATCCATACGGGACACCTCATTATCAGATTCACTCATACTTGTTCTTTTAGTGAGTCTTGTCCCTTCTTTAACCCAAACGGTATCTATGATATCTTTTTGAGACATAGATGGTGTTAACATGATATATGTATGTATGAGGTTCATGAGATGCATGTAACATATATAACATACTAAATCAATTAAAACTCTCAAACAAATTGGCCCGTTATCATTTTAGAATCTTTCGGGCTAATTGTCATAGGAGTGAACCCATCCCAGTTTAAATGGCCCAATTAGTTCACATCTCATGACAAAGAGCCCGACTAAATCCAAATGGTAACGTTCCGAACACAATCACAAAGTGGCCCATCAATCACTTAGAAGCCTTTGGCCCAATCGTCATAAAATACATTCTTGTCCCAGTTTAAATGGCCCAACAAGCCCATATCCCATGACAAATGGTCCAAATGGATCCAAATGACGATGTTCCCAAACACAAGCATAAGAGATAATGCAAACATAAAGTAATAATTTCTACGGAATGGCCCATCAACATTTCAGAAGCTTTGGGCCCAATGGTCATAAGGTACGAACTCGCCCCAGTTTAAATGGCCCAGCAAGTCCGCATTTCTGACAATGGTCCAACTGCATCCAAATGAGGATGGTCCACTAGCACATACTCAAGGAAATAATTGTTACTTTAACCATACAAACCCGGTCTATGGGTGGGTTCACAAGAGTATAGACAAAGGCTCTCATCGGCGAAGGATGGCCCACAACTAGGTCTCCCCAATCAAGGGTCCGAGCGACCAAGTGAGCGCACCCTTTTTTATACACTAAGGTACGTGCCAATGAGCTATGGTGTGTGACGGACTGTCAAATGGATTTCCCGTTGTAGATTCCCCAGAGGGAAGGTGGAGCGAGGCTCACTTAAATACCCAATCCTCTTAGGCTCTTATCGCTTGTTGTCAGGAATAAACAACGAGTCCTCCAAATTAGTCCATCACAATAGGCTACGAGTAGATGGCTATATAGGTGCCTTCACAACTTTTCCTTCTAGAAAGGTAGTGAATGAAAGAAGACACCCAACCATTACCTAGCCTTAAAATGCCTTTGATTAAACCCCCATTTTATCCACTATAGACATGGTCAATTAAAACATAAATCCAAACATTACAAGACAATATTCGGGGCCGATTCTCTATCCCCAGTGGAGTCGCCAGACTGTGGGACACAGAAATTGGGCGACGCATGCTGTCCAGGGCTCGCGGCCCGGTCAGGAGTACGGAAGAGCCACGGGGGACTAAACCAGAGAATAATGGAGTCGCCACCCGGTGTGAACCGGGAAAATGAGATTTAAGGCCGCACTCACCCCTCACAAGGGAAGACCTCAAACCGTTGGGTTCAGAATGGTCCCTTACTTATGCCACTTGTAATGAAATGATTTATGTAATAATTTAATTAGGCTTAAGTAGCACTTATTTCCAAGAGTGTCATGCTTCTAAATTCACATGTATAAAATAAAACTTACACCTAAGTTTACATATATTTCACATCTAAGATTGGATGCTTGAAAGTACATCAAAGGAGCGACAAACATACAACTTCACTGGCATATTATATTCAAGAAAACACAAGCACACATACTAACCACACAAGCACACATGTGAGCACCTTCTCAAGTGGTACATGGAATTGTATCCCAAGTACAGACCGTACTACCGTCCATTCGGAATCGGCTACAAAATTTATGTCTGGGTTTCCATCCGATATACCACAAGAAATAATACTCAAATGTTATCATGACATAGGTATATGAATCGTAATACATTAAACACATTGTATTCATACATGTGGGGATAGCTACTAGGAAAACTATGTATGAAATCTGATGAAAAGAACTCAGTTCAGTGGGTGCGCATTCGTGTAGCGTTTGAAAACGCGTTCGAACGGTGAACAAAAGGTTCGCGTTCGTATAGCGTTCGAGAACGCGTTCGAACGGAACCAGACCCGATGCATGATAAGACTAAGAAAGTGCGTGTGCGTTCACGTAGCATTCGAGAACGCGTTCGAATGATAAATAGAAGGTTCGCGTTCGTGTAGCGTTCGAGAACGCGTTCGAACGGAACCAGACCTGATGCATGCAACACAAAGAATAAAGACAACAATGTCAAGCTCAGTATGTCCGATTAAACGTATCTTGCATTCAACCGAACACACATCAACCGGCGCGGCAAAGCATCGTGGTAAAGGGCTTTAACCCCTCCCCATAGGGGATCTTTCATTCCACTTACTAAGCCCATGCGCTCGATTGAATCATGCATACAAAGAATCAAAAGCAATAATATCAAACTTGGTATGCCCGATTGAACGTATCTTGCATTCAACCGAACACACATCAACCGGCGCGGCAAAGCATCGTGGTAAAGGGCTTTAACCCCTCCCTATAGGGGATCTTTCATTCCTATTACTAAGCCCATGCACTCGATTGAATCATGCATACAAAGAATTAAAAGCAATAATATCAAACTTAGTATGCCCGATTGAACGTATCTTGCATTCAACCGAACACACATCAACCGGCGCGGCAAAGCATCATGGTAAATGGCTTTAACCCCTCCCCATAGGGGATCTTTCATTCCACTTACTAAGCCCATGCGCTCGATTGAATCATGCATAAATAAGCAACATGCAAAATTCAAGTGACGAAAAATAAATAAACCAAAGCAACACAAAACAAAAGAGGGTGCCGTTTACTGAAGCGGTACATGGAGTTGTATCCCGAGTACAGATCATACTACCGTCCATTCGGAATCGGCTATGAAATTTATGTCCGGGTTTCCATCCGATATACCGCGAGAGTTGACACATCTCTCATTTTATTCCATAGCCACAACATACAACTTCTCATAATTCATGCATATTTATCTACTCAAGGGCCACAACATGCATTTCAACATGACAATCATGCAAGCAATACTCAATAAATAATACAAGTAAAAATAAAAAAACAAAAAAAACGAGTGTGAAAGATACCCTCAGGTCTAACCTTTTTGCCAACTTTCAGGCTTGCGTTTCACGGACGTCGGAAGGGTACAGCTCCTCAACTTCTCCAGTTCACTGGTTTAGCGTCCTAGCTCACTGCTTTGCTGTTTTACTTGCTGTTCGAACTCCGTTCTGCTACTTTTCGGCCTCTGTTTTGCTGCTCACTGTTCAGGTCACCTGTTTTGACGTTTCAACGGACTGTTCCGAGTTTTTGTGTGGGTTTTTAGTGCAGTCTTGTGTGATTATTTTAAGGATTATGAATGCAGTTTTTATGTTACTGTTTTGAGGATTTTAAGGGCTGTTTGAGGGCTAATAGGAGTGCAGTTTTTTTATGTTACTACTTTAAGGTTTTTAGGGAATGTTTTAAGTGTATTTTGCTGCTGTTTTAGGGGTTAATTACTACTGTTTGGGCGTGTAAAATAGTGCAGTTTTTATGTTCACTGCAGTTCGGTTTTTGGTTGTAATTTTCGGTGATGGAGGGCTGCTGTATAGGGCTGGTTTTGGTGGCTTTAGAAAGATATAAAGGCTTGTTATTTTCTGTTATGGAGGGGTTAAGGAGGGTGATGTGTTCGGGTATGGAGTGGAGGAGATGAAAAGAATATTTTTTGTTACTTATCTTTGTGATTGGCGTGTGCTAGGAGAGGTGCATGCCTTGGAGATGGGTGATTTATATAGAGAAAGGCTAGGGCTTCACCTTGTCTCACAAGGAAGGGATTTTGGCATTAAAAGGAGGATTTGATTTGGTATTCAACAAGGAAAGGATTAGATTGAGGGGGGACAAATCTTGGTTAGATTAGGAATACAAAATATTTAATTTGTTATGATTGATTTTAATTAGGCATGACATCTTTTTAATTTAGTATGTGATTTGTTTAGTTTGGTATATAATATATTTGATTTATCTTTATTAGGTATGATTATATTTTATGTTTTATTTAATTGGTAAATGGTTTAATTATTTTATTTAATATTTAATTTAATTTAATTTCCCATGTGTTTTAAATGTGTTTTATTAATTGGGATGTGTTTTATGGGCTTTGGGGGGCTAATTGGGCTGGGGTGCGAGGCTAGCTGCAAAACCAAAAATACCGACTCCGTTCGAACGCCCATTCGAACGCTACACGAACGTCCGCAATCTGCCTGACGTTCGAACGAAGTAACGAACGCAGCACTAACGAAGACAGTGAACTTGTGAAATGAACTTGATGACGTACTTATTCTGAATTTCCCCTTCCGACCTCCGTTTCCCGCAATATCCTTAGCTAAAAAGGTAATGCCTCTAACTGAGACTCATCATCGGGTTTCACATGCGAAAATGCAATGCCTACACTTCCCTTGCGAGGGGTGAGTGTGGCCTTAAATCAATTTCCCAGTTCACATTGGGTGGCGACTCCATGTTATTTCTCTGGTTTAGTTCCCCACGGGCTACTCCATACTCTTGACTAGGCCGCGAGCCTGGAACAACGTCGTTCATTTCTGTGTCCTAAAATTTGGCGAATCCACTGGGGAAAGAGAATTGGCCCCGAAATAATGTCTAGTAATGTTTGTGATTTATGCTTTAGTTAATCGTGTCTATAGTGGGTTGAAGGGGTTTAATCCAAGGCATTATTAGAGCTGGGTAATGGTTTTGTGTCTTCTTTCATTCACTACCTTTCTATAGCTGAAGGGAAAAGCTGTGAAGGCACCAAGATAATAATTTACTCGAAGCTTATTGTGATGGACTAATTTGGAGGACTTGTTGTTTATTCCTGTCACCAAGGCGATAAGAGCCTAAGAGGCTTGGGTATTTAAGAGAGTCCGCTCCACCCTCCCTCTGGGGAATCTTCAATAAGAAATCCATTTGATAGTCAGTCATGTATCATCACTCGTTGGCACGTACCTTAGCGTATAAAAAAGGTGCGCTCACTTGGTCGCTCGAACCCTTGAGTGGGGAGACCTAGTTGTGGGTAATCCTTCGCCAGCGGGAGCCTTTGTCTACACTCCCATAAACCCACATGTGAACCGTAGCTGTATGACCAATAGAAAACATCCCTTTATGCTTGTGTTTGGGACCATCATCATTTGGATTCAGTTGGACTTCTTGTTGTGAGATGTGAACTTGTTGGGCCACTTAAACTGTGACGAGTTTGTGTCTTATAACAATTGGGCCAAAAGCTTCTAAAATGCCGATGGGCCACTTTGTGTTTGGGCCCCTATCATTTGAAGTTGTTTAGCCACGTTATCACAAAACTGTAAACCTGTTGGGCATTTTTTACACATTGTAATAGTATGATTGAATGCTTTAAAATGATAATGGGCCGACTTGTATGAAAACCTTGACGGGCTCATATATTCCATGCATCTCATGCATACACGCATCATGTTAACCCCTGTGTCTTAAAAGCCATCATAGATATCTGTTGGGTTAGGGGTAAAAGAAGACTTATCAAGAAAAGTTTAGCAAACCTGGATATCGGGGAAAAAGGAAACCGATGAACATATAAATTTATGGCAAGGATAGAAAGACCATCGGGGGGCCATCAAAAAAAACAAAAAAAAAGAGAAAAAAAGTTGTTTGTTCTTAGTCCTTAATAGTTAGGCATAAGTCCGATGATGAAATTGATTGCTTTAAGGTGAAATCTTAGAAACGATAAACTCTTGATGTGATTTTATCTGACACTTTGAGTAATTGATCTATGTTAGACTTGTAAGCACTTGATTATGGTTCTTAGCAGTGAAAACCTGAGCAGTTAAAAAAGTGACTAGTTGAAGAAATTGTAGGTCGGCGAATGAACGTTTGCTTAGATGTCTATCTTGATTTGCTTATGTTATGATGTGTGGTATGGTTGAAAATGAAAGAAAAGTCTCTAAAGAAAAGAATTGAACCACCTATAACCGATAAACATGAAGCTACCCATGGGTGAGTATTAGGACCACCATGAGGAAAAATACTACCTTAAAGGGTAGGTGTGTTGAAAAAAAAAAGAGAAAGAAAGAAAAAACAAAAAAGAAAAAAAAGAAAAAAGAAAAAAAGAAGTTCAAAATGAAATGAAAAGAAAGAGACAAAAGAGAAATAAAACCATACCACATTGAGCACAGAAAAGCAACTGCAGGGCATAATTGAGACATCTAGGTTGGTTTGACCCATCGATCCCAATTTTTTGACGAAATCATTGAGTTGGCTTACCTGGGGATGAATCTGCAAAGGAACCTTTGCACACACACACTTTGAGCCTGTCTTAGATCATTTATTCAAAGACTTGGATTTGAGTTGCGTTGAATGTTTTGAAAGTTCTTTGGTTTCAATACTAGACATTCTTTGAGGGCAATAATATATGTAGCTATTGGGACTATTTCGTAGCATGTGATATAATATGATGAAATAAAATGCCATATCATGTGGTCCACCTTGACCTAATGCAAGCAATAGAGAGCAGAAAGCTAAACCAAGACTGGGGGCGACCAGTCTACCACATCGCGAATAAGGAACATAACAGAATCTTGAGTCATGTGAGCAAAGAAAACTGAGAAATCCCTAGAGAAGAACTTGCAGAAGGAAATTGTAAGTAGACCCAGGGGGCGATCAAAGACTTTTGTAGACAAGAAACACCGAGGAGCACAAGGAAGACCTAACCCATCAGAATAGGAAATACATCCATGCATACATGCATACACGTCACATGCACGCAATTTTGTCTTCTTTTTATTCACAGGGTTTGAAGAAAAGCGGCAAAGACAAACAGTTAGGGAATAAAGCCCACAATCAACAGTTCGGGAATAAAGCCCACAATCAACACAAGTTCGGGAACAAAGCCCAGGGAATAAAGCCCATAATCAATTCAGTTCGGGAAAAAAGCCCACACAATCAATAGTTCGGGAAAAAAGCCCACAATCAACAGCTCGAGAACAAAGCCCACAATCAACACAAGTTCGGGAAAAAATCCCAGGGAACAAAGCCCACTTTCAGTACAGCCCAGAGAACAAAGCCTACATTCAGTACAGCTCGGGAACAAAGCCCACAGTCAACACAGTTCGGGAACAAAGCCCACATTCAGTAAAGCCAGGGAACAAAGCCCACAATCAACACAAGTTCGAGAATAAAGCATAGGGAACAAAGCCTACATTCAGTACAGCTCGGGAACAAAGCCCAATCTCTACACAGCTCGGGAATAAAGCCCAGGGAACAAAGCCCACATTCAGTACAGCTCGGGAACAAAGTCCACAGTCAATACAGTTCGGGAATAAAGCCCAGGGAACAAAGCCCACTCTCTACACAGTTTGGGAACAAAGCCCAAGGAATAAAGCCCACATTCAGCATAGTTCGGGAACAAGACCCGCAATTCAATTTGGGAACAAGACCCACAATCGGGAACAAGACCCGCAATCAGGAACAAGACCCGCAATTCAAATTGGGAACAAGACCCACAATCGGGAACAAGACCCACAATTCAATTTGGGAATAAGACCCACAATCGGGAACAAGACCCGCAATTCAATCGGGAACAAGACCCGCAATTCAATTTGGGAACAAGATGCACAATCGGGAATAAGACCCGCAATTCAATTTGGGAACAAGACCCACAATCGGGAACAAGACCCACAACTTAATTAGGGAACAAGACCCTCAGCTCACTTCGGGAACAAAACCCACTCGGTGGTTCGAGAATAAGACCTAGGGGTCACAGTACCTCGCCATCAATCTCAACTCAATTCAGGGAACAAGAACCTCATCTCAATTCAGGGAACAAGACCCTCATCACAATTCGGGAACAAGACCCTCATCTCACAATAATGGTTCGGAAATGGACCACCTCACAAGTAACGGTTCGAAAATGGACTACCTTACCAGTAACGGTTCGGAAATGGACCACCTCATTAGTAACAGTTTGGAAATGGACCACCATCTCATCAGTAACGGTTCAGAAATAGACCACCTCACAAGTAACGGTTCGGAAATGGACCACCTCACAAGTAATAGTTCATAAATGGACTACCTCACAAGTAACGGTTCAGAAATGGACCACATAACCAGTAACGATTCGGAAATCGACCACCTCAACAATAACGGTTCAGAAATGGACCACCTCATCAGTAACGGTTCGGAAATGGACCACCATCTCATCAGTAACGGTTCGGAAAAGGACCACCTCACAAGTAACGGTTTGGAAATGGACCACCTCACAAGTAACGGTTCGGATGTGGACCACTTCACAAGTAACGGTTTGAAAATGGACCACATCACCAGTAACGGTTCTGAAATGGACCATCTCATCAGTAATGATTCAGAAATGGACCACCATCTCATCAGTAACGGTTCGGAAATGGACCAGCACATCAGTAACAGTTCAGAAATGGACCATCACATCAGTGACGCCTCAGAAATGAGGTTTAGCATGCCGAAAATGGCACTCAGAAAATGGAGCATGGTTCGGAAATGGACCACTATCACATCAGACGCCGAAAATGGCACTCCGAAAATGGAGCACTGTTTGGAAATGAACCACTATCACATCAGACGCTGAAAATGGCACTTCAAAATGGAGCACGGTTCGGAAATGGACCACTATCACATCAGACGCCGAAAATGGCACTCCGAAAATGGAGCATGGTTCGGAAATGAACCACAATCACATCAGACGCTGAAAATGGCACTCCGAAAATGGAGCACGGTTCGAAAATGGACCACTATCACATCAGACGCTGAAAATGGCACTCCGAAAATGGAGCATGGTTCGGAAATGAACCACTATCACATCAAACGCCAAAAATGGCACTCCGAAAATGGATCACGGTTCGGAAATGGACCACTATCACATCAGACGCCGAAAATGGCACTCCGAAAATAGAGTACGGTTCAGAAACGGACCACCATCACATCAGCGATGCCTCAGAAATGTGGTTTAGCATGCCGGGAATGGCACTCCGGAAATTGAGCACGGTTCGGAAATGGACCACTATCACAATCGCGATGCTTCGGAAATGTGGTTTAGCATGCCGAAAATGGCACTCCGAAAATGGAGCACAGTTCGGAAATGGACCACTATCACATCAGACGTCGAAAATGGCACTCTAAAAATGGAGCACGGTTGGGAAATGGACCACTATCACATCAAATGTCGAAAATGGCACTCCGAAAATGGACCACTATCACATCAGACGCTGAAAATGGCACTCCGAAAATGGAGCACGGTTCAGAAATGGACAACTATCACAATCCCGACGCTTCAGAAATGAGGTTTAGCATGCCGAAAATGGCACTCCGGAAATGGAGCACGGTTTGGAAATGGACCATAATCTCAACTCAGTAACAGTTCGAAAATGGACCACCTCTCATCAGTTCAGTTCGGTAGTGATTCCTAGAGATCGCAGCATCTTGCAGGGATGAACCTCGAGGTCGCAACACCTCAACACCAGATCAACTTAGTTCGAAGCAACAAGCAAGTCAAGTGGCAGCTGGCGAGCCAGGTAAGTAAAATTGCATTGCATAACTTTGATAGGATTGTCATTGTTACACACTGCACAAGTCCCATCAAAGTTGGGGCGACTGTAGGCACTGCATTTTTTCATATAAGTCCCGATGATGAGCCTCGTACGGAGGCACTACTCTTTAAGTTGTGGAAGTCGCGGGAAATGGACGTCGGAAGGGAAAAGTCATAAATTGATACCTTGTTGGATTTAATTCGTTTGCTTAGCTTCGGGTTTGCTCGTTAGGCCTCTGTTTTAAAACTTATCCTTAGCCCAAAAACCCCCGCAAGTCACACACCAAGCCCACATATCACGAAGCCACACACCAAGCCCACCAAAGAGCCCAAGTACATGCCCAAGAAGACCAATTCCATGCCCATCTCCTTCCAAAATAACAAACCCACACATTAAAGGCATGTTGAAATTAAACCAAATCACCTTCCCAAATTAAAAGATTCAAATTAAATTCCATAAACTATATTCCTAATTAAATTAAATCCATTTCCTAAACTAAATAAAATAAAATAAAATCAAATCAAATTACCTTCCTAAATTAAAGAGATCCTTTCCTTATGATACACAAATTAAATATCCCCCATAATTACACAATATTCTTTCCCTATTCACATAAGGACAACCCCAACCCTTGCCTATAAAAAGAAGCCTAAACCCAACTCTTGGAGGCCCTAGCTCATTCTCACATCCAGTCACAAAAGAAGAAATAAACCCTAATATTCACGACCTCCTTCTCTCTCACCATAAGCCAACTCACACACTCGCCATCCAATTCACGCATACCACATCAACACCACAATACCCTTCACGTTGAAGCCAGTTTATGTACCCTTCAAATGAGCCACTACTTCACACCTCTGACTCAACAAATCAGCCTCCACTTCAAGCACAAACCACACCACAAATCAGCCTCTACTTCACGCCTCTGACTCAACAAATCAACCTCTAATTCACGAACAAAATACACCACAAATCAGTCACTATTTAACCAGAAAACCAGCCCTAAACTTCACCTAGAATTCACGCCAAAATAGCAACAAAAATCAGCTCCAAACAGTCCCCTAAACAGCACAAACTGCACCCTGAAACTACTGAAAATCAACCCAGAAACTACCGAAATAACCGCACAAACAGTAAGCCAAAACAGTCCCCAATAACCGCAAAAATAGTGACAAAAAAACAGCAGTAAAACAGAGGAAACATCAGCCCAAAATAGCGAGGTAACGAAGGGAAAAAATGAACTAGTAAATCAGAAAAGTTACGGAGCATCAACCCTTCCGACAACTGTGTAACGCACTTCCAAGAGTGGACTTAAGAGGTTAGACCTGAGGGCACCTTTTTATTTATTCCCGTACTTTCTTTCTATTAGTTATTATTATTTCTTCGCATGCGTATTATAGTTTCATGTAAGTTGTGGCCATGGGATGAATGAAATATGTGTTATCTCTTGCGATATATCGAATGGAAACCCGGACGTAAATTCCGTAGCCAAATCCGAATGGACGGTAGTGCGGTCTGCACTCGGGATACAATGCCACGTATTGCTTGAGAGACGCACATATTTCGTGTCATCCGATCTTATGTTTATTTGTTGTTTGTTAGAAATAATATGTTACTTTTATGCATGATTTAGTTGTTTAGTATGTTATTTTTTATGCATGATTAGTTGATTATTTCCAAGCATGATTTAGTTATTTCTTTCGCATTACGAACTTGATTATGTCTCTTCTACGTTTATGTTTAGATTATTATTTATTTACATTGCCATGCTTAGCGATTTAATGTATTCATGAGATTGTATGCTTGCCATTATTTCGACTTACTTTTATGCATGCAAACTTAGATATAGGTTATATGCAAACTTAGATATAGGTTGTATGCAAACTTAGATATAGGTTGTATGCGAACATAGATGTAGGTTATTCTTGCGTAGACTCGGTTCTATTATTAAATAAATCCGTTCATTATAAGTAGCATAAGTAAGGGACCATTCTGAACCCAACTGTTTGAGGTCTTCCCTTGCGAGGGGTGAGTGTGGCCTTAAATCATTTTCCCAATTCACACTGGGTGGTGACTCTATGTTATTTCTCTGGTTTAGTTCCCCACGGGCTACTCCATACTCCCCACTGGGCCGCGAGCCTGGAACAGCGTCGCCGATTTTTGTGTCCTACACGAGTGCCTATAGAGTGAGATGGGTAGTAATTGCTAGAGCTACGCCATCGAGGGAGTTTTGGGAAATAGGGGAAGGTAGACAAACTCCAGAATCCTCCAATAACAGCTCATGTTTCGCGGACAGTGGTATGGAGCAACACTTGGGGGCAGAGTGTGAAGCTACCAGTTACAAAAGATAGTGTGCCCGGAGTGGGAAACACGAGGAATCCCGTGGATGCGAGCGTGACAACTCCGAGAACCAGATAAATGGTTAGTTTCAGAAGAAGATGAGGAAGTGGGAGGAAAGGATGAAAGACAGACCAATGGGTGACCAAGACATGGAGACGGTATCCCATTTTCAAAGGAAATTATGGCAATGGAATTTTCAAGGAGATTCACCATGCCTTCGATGGATGTCTATAAAAGGAGCACGGACCCCAAGTCATATGTTGAGAAGTTTGTTTTACTGATGGAGATTCAGGGAATGGCCGGAGATGCCATCTGCAAGGTGTTCCCTTTAACCTTGGGCAGGACAACCAACTTATGGTTCAGGATTTTGACTCCGGGGAGTATCAGCAGCTTTGCGCAGTTGAGGAAATCCTTTGTATGACACTTCAAAGGGGTTTGCGTATCGAGGAAGGCGGTCAAGTTGTTGAGGTTGATGAAGCAAAGAGGCGACAAGTCTTTGAAAAGCTTTGTCGATAGGTACCACGACCTGGTATTGGAGATCAGGGCGTATGAGTCCTCGGGAGCATTGGAAAGTTTCAAATGGGCCATCAAGGTCGGGAGGTTATGGTTTCACCTGAGGATCCAGGAGATACCGGACTATGTCGCGCCTTTGGAACAGACAATGAAGTTTGTGTTGATGGATGGAGAGGAGAAGATCGCCTGAGGCGGGAATGTTCAGAAGCTGAGAGCAGCCCGGCTGGAAAACTAGCAAAATTTGGGCAGAGACTTGAGGAGACTGGTCCCGAGGCAGAAGGAGTTCAGGCCAATACCTCAGAATAATTCAACGCAAGAGAGAAGGCCGCCTATCCAGGTCAACTATTTCACCGGAGGGACGGTATACACACCCCTGAACAGACCCATAGCCTAGATAGTTCAGGAAATTCAGGATAAATGTCTATTGACTAAGCCCAATCCAAAGAGATTTCCCATTGAGAAAAGAGACAACATGGCTTATTGTGTGCACTATAATGTGAGAGGACACACCATGGATAGATGTAGAGACCTGCGGGAGCAGATGAGGACCTGGTGAGGAACGACAACCTGAAAGAGTGCATAGGCCAAACAACTATGATGACCGAGCATCGCCGATAGTGACATTCGTCAGGAAGTAATGGGATGGCCGATATACCAAGTGTACTCGATCGGTTTCCATATTATCTCTAACTTGTTATGCATATTTAGTAGCTTTCCAGGCCCGCCATTATATAAAGGGTGGGCCACCCAGGGTTGAGTTGTTGAATTAAATGCAATATCAAGAGTTAGAGGTTGACAGGTCTCTCCGTACCTTTGGCGTTGATACCGAACAAGTTCTTCTTAGAGAAATTTTGGCCATTGTTCGACATGCCAATCATCAGTTTCCCCAAAGAGCTCGGTTCAGAAGGACATTGTTAAGAATTGTTCATAAGAAGAGCTCGGTCCAAAAGGATATTGTTAAGAGTTGTTCGAAGATGTTAATAAAGATATTTTCTGTAAGAGCCTATCCTAGAATGACCCTCAAAGAGTTATAAGATGAGCAGTAGATCCCCTGAATATGAATAAGACTTTCCCTTTCTTAAATAAAAGCTTGTTAATCTATGATTGTCTATTATTTGGATGGGAACGACATGTTTAATATTCTTGTGAAAATACTCGTGATTGGAATGCATGAAGGGATGCAAGGCATGTAGGAAAAATGTGCATCCACACAACACGCTATTCCCTGGTGTCATTATTAAACCCCCGGGCTGGAGCGTAAGCACCCAATGACTTGTATCTTTGAGGAATGATCGTAGAGTAAGGACCTGCGTGGCGTTTGACACCTCAGGTATCCATAGCACGTTCGAAGAACGAGTCGGCATGGTGTTTGGTGCCTTAAGGTAATCATAGCATGTATAGATGGCTAGTGGCTTTGGTACTACGGTACCTCTGGGTTTACAAATCATGGGGAAGGCCCACAGGTCTCTCTGGCGTTTTTCACCCAATATTGGAGGTACATAACATAGGGAAGGCCCACAAGCCTCTGTGGTGTTTGTAGCCTCGGAAGGTACATAGCACGGGGAAGGCCGGAGAGCCTCTGTGGCGTTCGTAGCCTCGAGATATGCCTAGCATGGGGAGGGAGAATTCCCCCGTGGCGTTGGCCATCCCATTTCAGATTCGTAGGAGCATAGCACATGGAAGGCCTAAGGGTCTCCGTGGCGTCTGTAGACTCAGGGCCTGCCTAGCATGGGAAAAATCTCATAACGTTGGCTGTCCCTTCGATCCGTAGCTTGGTTATCCGGGACGTTGAACTATGAGGTTCAAAATTATTGTTTTAGGTGGCATGGGGAATGATGCTGTCTCAGGCTCCCTTGTTGTTTCTTTTGGGTCTGCACGGGGTATGTGATATATCACCCTCATTTTGTTTGTCTTGTTTTTATCTTGGTTTTGTTTTTGGTGGATGACTTGAAGTGGGACGCCATTTCTAGTCTCCATAGTGATTTTCAGAGGTTGAAAATCTTCTTTCGCGGTTAAGTCGTGGAAAAAAATTGATGGCTTAGGGCTGTATTCGTTTCGCCGAGGCCATAATGTGAATTGATGGCTCATGGCTACATTCGTTCCGCCGAGGCCATAGTGTGAATTGATGGCTCGGGGTCGAGTTACATCCCACCGAGGCCTTTTTATGCTAGTTGGCATGAGGTTGAAGTTTTTCCCCATGGATAAGTGTTTATGGAATAAGGATGGTACATTTCTTTGTGGCCAGTTTGCTTGGTTTGCTCGGGGTCGGGTTATGTCTCACCGAGGCCTTGGTACGATTTGTTGGCATGCGATTTGAGTTTTCCCCCATGGCCAAGTGTTGATGGCACAAGGATGACACATTCCCTTGTGGCCAGTTTGCTTGATTGACTCGGGGTCGAGTTATGTCCCATCGAGGCAATCAAGCAAAAAGCAAAAAGGAGGGAAAAATGGCATTAAATGCCTCCATCTACCACCATTATGAATAGTGACTGGTTGTCAATCACCAAAAGGTGACTTGACATCCATCACTAAAGTGACAGGTGATGTGACGCGTGATGTGACTTATGGGCCGTACTTAATTCGAAATCCGAGTGGGCCCGTAAACACTCTCGGGCTCGGGTTTGCTAACTCCGAATTAACGAATTCTCCGTTGCGACGTAATTAAATCAAATTTAATTAAATAATTATGCCTAGTAAAATTACTATTCACATCGCTTACGAATTAATTCTAAATTAACTCGTTCGCCCAAATTAAAATCTAATTTTAATTCCGCGTCGAAATCCAATTTCGTATAATATATCGAATATATTATTTATCGATTAATTCCAAATTAATCGTTCTCTCTCTTTAATTGATATTTTATCCTCGATAAAATATCTCTGTAATTAATCCCAGATTAATTTTCTCTCTCTATTAATTAATCCCAGATTAATAAAGTGCGAGTCATACGTCATCGGTGAATCTTCGGAAAGCGACCCATGAGATCCCCGGATATGTTGGCAGTAAATCCAGCCATCGGACTATCCGAACACATACGTACCTAGTACTACGTTTTTACCGATTTACAAGACATGGTTGGCTTCTAGCAAATCACCGTGCCTACCCAATTCCCCAGAAATATTCTTACTGGAATATGTGATCTATATCAGGTGTAGTATACGTAGTATTGCGTATTTCGATCCAGCATCGGATGTCACGTGCTAGGCCTGAGGTTGGAATTGTATCTGCCCCGTACGAAGCAAATATCCGATCTCTGGTAACTAATCTCTATAATCGGATAATCATGACCTATTCATATTATCCCGATGACTGCAGTACATAAGAGCACCAGTTCCGTATCCTACGTGATCATCATCTCCACTATGACTGGAGTGATACTTCCATCTTGATATCACACTCAATACACTATGATTCTCAATATACCCAGAAGAGGCGTACACAGAACCTGTTAAAGCCCTGGACGACAAACACCAAAGTATATTGATTGTCGCAAGTATTAGTGGTGCAAGTCTCAGGTTACGACCAATTACACCTACCCTGATTCGGACTTCCATAGACACATATTCATACTACCAATGGAATTTCGAGGGGTCTATCCAGAGCGAAGCTGTTTCCGTACCATCGGTAAACACAACCTCCTATTACACTTGCATGAGTTCCTATACCCAAATATATGAGAACTATGCCGTTATGCTCCCACAACGCACACAAGTGCAATACTAGTCTATTCCGCATTATCGATGTCCTGTCTCGATAATACTACGACCTGTGATATTTAATTATTAAACCTTTGTGGAATGATACTGTCTCATATCATCTCAATCCGGAACTAATCATAAGGACCTTCTATCATTTATACATCTTGGTAATCTAATTACAAATGATAAAAGGGCAATTTCCTTTGTCACATAGTTAATTTGTACAACAATACCATGATTTGTACAAATAATGATGCTATGGGTCATAACTGTCCAACAATCTCCCACTTGGCCTATAGCCAATCACTCAAGTGTCCTACATCCGAACTATGTACGGTTCGCTCAAACTTCTGATGAGAAAATACTTTCGTCAGCGGATTTGGAAGGTTATCATCTGATGCGATTTATTCGATCATCACATCGCCACGATGTATGATCCAAACGAATCAGATGAATATTTGAATTATATATCTGGATCGTTGATGAGACCATTAATTGTTTAGTCTGTGCTGTAGCCTAGCTCATCTGCTAACAGAACTACTCCTAATCTGATTAGGATTATTATCGACCCAAATGGCTTATATTGCTGCTTCAGCTGCAGCAATAATACACTTTTGTTGTTTATTCGGTAACAGTATCTTTCTTGGAAGATTTCCAGCTCACTGTTCCATTTTTCAAACTTTATAGTACCGTTGTTACGACTTATAGTCGTTTATATCGGTTTGGAAACTTGCAGCAGTGAACCCAGTCACTTCAAGTTCTCATTCTCCATAGTATAAGAAAGCATCCTTAGTTCATCTAAGATACTAAAGGATGTTCTTAACATCAATCCAGTGACCATCACTTGGATTGGCCTGATTGTGACTCCATATCCTTAAAGCATATGAGACACCAGGTCGCGTACATTTTTTAATGTACGAGTTCTTGGAGAGTATTAAAAACTTTAGATCTGTCCTAGTAGATCTTTATTCCTAGAATAAATGTTGTTTCTCCCAAGAATTCCATGGAAAATTTTCATGAAAGCCAAGCTTTCACCGATTTTATTATGGAAATATCATTTCCAAGAAATGATATGTCATAATTACTAGGCTAATCATTGTCAGTGCACTCCCACTAACCTCCTTATATACACAAGAATCATTATCGTTTTGAATTAAATCATATACCATTATGATTACATCAAAACTATAATTCCAAGAATGCAATGCTTGCTTCAATCCATACATGGATCGAATAACCTGCAAACCTTGTTTGCTAGTTTTGGTACGACAAAATCGTCAGGATGTTATAAACATCCTCCAAAAGGTTTCCGTTTAAGGAAAGCGATTTCGACGTTCATCTGCCATATTTCATAAATGAAACATGCAGCATCAGCAAGCATTATCCAAATGGATTTAACCATGGAAACGAGTAAAAGGTTTCGCCGTAATTGACACAATGTTGATAACGATACCTTTTCGCTACAAGCCTAGCTTAATACGTTGGTATATTGCCTTCCATGTATGTCTTCCTTGAAGACTTATATAGTACCATTAGGTACAATGCCTTCTGGTACATCAACTAGTGTCCAAAATTAGTTGATATACATGGAATCCATTTCGGACATCATGGCACTTTTCCATAATAAAGAGTCGATACCTTGTATCACTTCCTCATACGTAGTCAGTTCATATTCCTCAATAAGATTGACATCTTAACGAGGTGAGATCAGAAACCCATACCCCAGGTTGTTTTCTGACTCTCTCCGACTTACGTGGTTCTTGTGTATTCAAAGATTATTGGTATAGTTTCATCCTTGATGAAATATTTGTGTTCCATTAAGGAATCGGTGCCTGGAATAGTATTACTCCGATTTTCATCGAGTTTTACTTTCCTCCCATTTACCACTGCATATAGGTGTTCCTCTTAGAAAAACCGCATGGTGAGCAACAATTACATTGTTCTCTCGTGAGTTGTATAAGTACTATACTTTGGTTTCCCTAGGATAACCTAAAATTTAGGCACTTATCCAATTTGGGTTTTAGTTTGGTATCATCCAAACTTATGCCTAGCATTCCCAAATCATCAGGAATTAGAAAACCCGGTTTCTTTCATGTTCATATCTAATATGAAGTATGTCAAATAGCTTTTTATGGAACCTTATTCAAAATAAGTTTTGCACTGTTTAATGCTTATCCTTTTAAGGAAATAGTAGCTTAGAGCGACTCATAATTAACCTTATCATGTCTAACAAAATTCGGTTTCTCCGTTCGGACACACCGTCAAATTGACGTGTTCCGGGAGGAGTCCTCACTGAAAGAATACTATACTCTTTTAAGTATATAAGAAACTTATGCTTAAGTATTTTCATCAAGGTCTAATCATGATGTTTAATACTTAAGCCGATCTGTTTGTCTACTTCGTGTCGAAACTCTTTGAATTAATCAAAAGTTTTCGATTTGTGTTTCACAAGAAACACATAACCATAACGCGATGCCACATCCGTAAAGGTCACGAAACATTCATATCCCCCTCTAGCCTAGCTAGACATGGGCCTACTTACGTCACTATGAACGAGGGCTAACAGATCGGTGGCACTTACACTTTTACCAAGTAAAAGGTGTTTTAGGCACTTTGCCCAATAAACTAGATTCGTAGACATTATTTGAATAGAATCAAATCCGTCCAAGTATCCACTCTTCGAAAGTGTGGATATACGAGTCTTGTTAATTGTGTCCTAGACAACAATGCCACTTATAAGTCTCAACTGATTAATTCAGTTTGAGCTATTTGTTTGTCATGTTATACGTTTGAGATTTATTTATATTCAAAATATAAATACTGTTATTCACATTTAATGTGTTTATCTCAATATTATCTTTATAAAATGAAACACTTTAGTGTTCTAGAATATAAAGGTATATCTGCAACGGATTATACTCTGATATAGAGATAATGTTCCTAGTCAAACTAGTTACACTGTAACAGTTTCCTAATTTAAGTACATACCCGAAGGGTAGTTCCTAATCTTAGGTATCTACGGTTAAAATAGCGACTATCGTCCCATTTCCAATTCGCAGATTAATCTCATTTGAAGTCAGAATCCTACTTACCAGCAGATTCTGCACATCAGTACATATTTATGTACCACACTCAATATCTAAAATCCAAACATATTTGAAGCCGGAGCCTTGCCCCTCTTCACTTCCTTCATGTCTGCCTTGTCCATACGGTAGTCACGCTTCCAGTGACCCCGTTTGCCACAATTTAGGCATACATATTGGGATATGTCATATGTCTTCCAAGAAGATAAAAATGATTTTGCCTTTGCCCCTTTTCCACACCCAGAAGCCTTTGGCCAAGTCTTGGCCTTCTGGAATGTCGAAGTAAGATGCGCCTTGCGCTTCTTGCCTTATTGCAAACTTTGGCTTTGTCCCATTGAGAATAGCAATTAACTCTCCAAGAGTTTACTATTGCAATTTAGTACTTCTAAGATCTAAAGATAGATCTATGAAGATCCTTCAATTTCAATATCATAATATAAGGATATAATCCTTAGTTCTGAATAAGAAATTAAGGAGTCTATTTGGCAAGCATAATGGATTAAGCACTAAAGTTATCATCACATGAATCTTCCAAAGATCATGCTCTACTATTTGCTCAACTCCGGGCTTAGGCTCGAGACGTCACTATATCAAATAAAGTAACTTCTCAGTTTTTCAGGACTATCCTGAAGTTTTATTCCCAATTTGAAAATTAAAGTCGTTTAAATACATTTTCACCCAGGATTATGTTTTAAACACTAATCTTTCAATTATCTTGATTCTAATAGTCCAACTATTTAATCAACGATTTTATGTACTATTGATTATAATGATTACTATAGTCCAACTATATAATCAACTATAATTTAATAGGTTTAATTCAATTATATTGATTACTATAATCCAATTATAAAATCAATTATTAATTGAATAGTTTGAATACAGTCCAACTGTTTAATTAAAACAACATTAAATATAAGTCCAACTAATATATTAATTTATTTGACGAAAAATGAAATGAGCGCGTATGGCAAGTAACTAAACGAATATTGCAAATTTAATACTTGCCTCCCACTATTTTTTCAGCGAGCCTCTAACCCTCTGTTGAGTACTCGGGAAACCTTGTTTCCTAGTGGGTTAGGATCCCGTTAAAAAACACACAATCTTGACTTTAGCCAACAAATTCTATGATAATTAACTAGGTAGATCTCTAAGATCAATTGGATCCCATCCAATTCCTAGATCCAGTAGGTGGACATCCAAGTCCGAAACATATATCTTATATATGCCAATATATCCAATATATTGCCTAACCTTTTTCCTCTGAATCAACTAAGCCTTGGCTTTGGCACAACAAACTTAGTGATCCCAGTTAAGCGGAACCCATTGACCTTGGAAAGCTTCGTAATAAATGTTGATGGACAAGAAGTGATCTTGACTTTGGCCAACAAATCACAACTTGGACAAGACACCGATATGGAACAAAGCCTTCATGATTCAAACACATCCGCGACGGACAAAGGTCTTGACTTTGGCCAACAAACCAGTGCCAGTCTTGGATCTTGAGTAAGAATCACTCAATGAAAGGAAAAACGCTTAATATGTGTTGAAGGTTTTTTCGCGTAATTGGCAACCAATTAATTATCTTTGTTAGGTCTCATCATCATACACCCTTAAACATGCATTCTAAACACATAATAAGGCAAGTAAATAAATAAAATAATAATGATATGCAGATGGATACTTAAATATATTGTTCATAGAAAAAATCTCTCCATTTCCTCTCGCCCGCTAGCACAAGTATTACTTCTACCCGATTACATAACACTTCTAAAGAAACCTCATTTACATTGAAGGGAATAGGTGAGAAGAGAAATACAAAGAGTCAAGAGGTAATAGGCTGGACACGCAGGTCCAATTTAATAAATTCTAAATTTATCACAACAATTTCAAAAATTGCCCTCACCCATCTAATATCCATCCGATATACATTATTCATACATCGCATCCATGTATTCACACAAACATGTTATCAATCAATCTAATCCAATTAATTAATCTGAATATTAATGACCGTCCAATGTTCAAACAACGATTTGATTTTGCGCGAGTCAAACTCGTTTTGCGAATAAGTACTCAAAGTACGAATTCTTGAATTATACTAAACTACAACATTAAATCCAATTTAATTTTTATTTAATACTAATTCAATATTTAATTCCAAATTAAATAATTACACATTTTTAATGAACCTTTAGCGATTTAGATTCTAAATCTAATCTTTACGGGTCTCAAATCCCGATTAACATCCAATGTCAATTTAATTTAAAGTCCAATGGGCTTTCAATTAATTTGTTAAGGCATGGACATTTGGTCAATATGGGTCAAACCCAAATACCAAAGCCCATTTAAGGAATCACCCTTATTAGCCAAGAAACCAATTTAGGCCAATTAGGCCCAATTAATATTAAAGGTCCATTAAGTCATAATTGGACTTTATGGATATGGTTTTGGGCCCAATTGGATCCAACCAATTTAGCCTAAACCAAACTTGGCCCAACCAAGCCCATTAAGCCCAATTACAACTTTAAAAGCCCAATTCCAAATTTAAGCCAATTAATTTAATTTCAAAATTCCAAATTTCATAATTAAATTAACCAAAGTATATGCCATAATTAATTAACCAAATTAACATTTCCAAAACACTAATTCACTCAATTAATTATGCTCATTATCATCAACATATGTCCAACACATTTGAATCAAAAAATCACATCATTTTCATGCTTAACAAGTCTCGGCATTTTGGGGTTTTTATTGTTCGATTCGGTTTCAATCGAATTAAATCCACAATCAACATTACCCAATCTTTTCCAACTCATCCAATGATTAAAAAACAAAAAATACCATGACTTAGGGCATATGCTAGTTTCGGCCAAGCCTCAACATTTGGGCAAAAATTGATCCAATCAACTTTTCATGAAATTGATCATGCACAACTTCAATACAACATCATTCAAGCATACTCAATCAATCAATTTTATCAAATCATGCTCAAATTGATTTTACCCAAATTTTACCCTAAATTTGTTTCATGGTCAAAATGGCTCAAGATACCATTGTTGGGTTTCTATTAAGTCCCAATGATCAATTCAAGCTAAGAAACATATATGTGAATACTCGTAAAAGCATGGCGGAATCATACTTACAAAGATCGACTTTTACGACGTGAGGAACATAAAAAAATCTTCAAGCTTTGGTCCTCCAAGATTCTCGGCTTTAGGCTCCTTTTGTGCTCCATTTTCGGTCCAAGCTCCAAGCTTTCGAATGGTGATTCCAAATTCACAAGTTGGTTTCCCTCTCACCTTCGCAAGACTCCTAAAGCGTGCTAGCACTCCGGAAAAATTTGCCGCAAATCTTTCCTTGCTTCTCCTTTATTCCCGGCAAAACCAGAAAAAGAAGAAGAAAACAGCCCCTTGGGCGTGAGAGAGAGAGGAGAGAATGAGAGAGATGAAGATGTGTTAGGTTAATTGATTTCCAAAATCAATTAAAACATATACCATTTTTGAATTTCCAAAAGTCAAAAAGGTACAAGCATTAAAGCTTTCCAACTACCACCATCAATCACAAGTGACATGTTGTCACATCACTCAAAGTGACTAGACATCACATCAATCGATTGACTAGTGATTTGACACTAGATGTGACTTGTGGGCCGCACTTAAATTCAAAATGCGAGTGCGCCCGCAAACACTCCCGGGCTCGGGTTCGCTAATTCTGAATTAACGAATTTTTCGTTGCGACGTAATTAAATAATTATGCCTAGTAAAATTACTATTCACATCGCTTACGAATTAATTCTAAATTAACTCGTTCGCCCGAATTAAAATCTAATTTAATTCCGCGTCGAAATCCAATTTCGTATAATATATTGAATATATTATTTATCGATTAATTCCAAATTAATCGTTCTCTCTCTTTAATTGATGTTTTATCCCAGATAAAATATCTCCGTAATTAATCCCAGATTAATTTTCTCTCTCTATTAATTAATCCCAGATTAATAAAGTGCGAGTCATTCGTCATCGGTGAATCTTCGGGAAGCGACACATGAGATCCCCGGATATGTTGGCAGTAAATCCGGTCGTCGGACTATCCGAACACGTACGTACCTAGTACTACGTTTTTACCGATTTACATGACATGGTTGGCTTCTAGCAAAGCACCGTGCCTACCCAATTCTCCAGAAATATTCTTACTGGAATATGTGATCTATATCAGGCGTAATATTCGTAGTATTGCGTATTTCGATCCAGCATCGGATGTCACGTGCTAGGCCTGGGGCTGGAATTGTGTCTTCCCCGTACGAAGCACATATCAGAGCTCTGGTAACTAGTCTTTATAATCAGATAATCATGACCTAGTCATATTATCCTGATGATTGCAGTACATAAGAGCACCAGTTCTGTATCCTACGTGATCATCATCTCCACTATGACTGGAGTGATACTTCCGTTTTGACATCACACCTAATACACTACGATTCTCAATATACCCAGAACAGGCGTACACAGAACCTGTTAAAGCCCTGGACGACCAAAACCAAAGTATATTGATTGTCGCAAGTATTAGCGGTGCAAGTCTCACGTTAAGACCAAATACACCTACCCTGATTCAGACTTCCATAGACACATATTCATACTACCAATGGAATTCCGAGGGGTCTATCCAGAGCGAAGCTGTTTCCGTACCATCAGTAAACACAACCTCCAATTACACTTGCATGAGTATTTTATACCCAAATATATGAGAACTATGCTGTTATGCTCCCACAACGCGCACAAGTGCAATACTAGTCTATTCCGTATTATCGATGTCCTGTCTCGATAATACTACGACTATGGATATTTAATGATTAAACCTTCGTGGATTGATACTGTCTCATATCATCTCAATCCAAAACTAATCATAAGGACCTTCTATCATTTATACATCTTGGTAATCTAATTACAAATGATAAAAGGGAAATTTCCTTTGTCACATAGTTAATTTGTACAACAACACCATGATCTGTACAAATAGTGATGCTATGGGTCATAACTGTCCAACAACATCATCGTCTAGACTGAGGGAAGTCCAAATCTTCATTTGACTCAATATGAGTCCATGAGGGATGTCCCCGGTAACTAAACCAGAAGAAGGTTCCAGAGTCAATTCATATGACATCATCGTCTGGACTGAGGGAAAACCAAATCTTCATTTGACTCAACATGAGTCCATGGGGAAGCCCCCGGTGGACTGAACCAGAAGAAGGTTCATGAGTCAATTCATACGACATCGTCGTCTGGACTGAGGGAAGTCCAAATCTTCATTTGATGTCGTGTCATGTGATTCTTTCAATTTTGTTCAGCCTTCGTACGATGTCATGTCGAATGGCATCGTACCTTTTAGTAAGTCTGCTTATGAGGTAGTGTCGAATGGTATCATCCCTCATACCAAGCCTTCATTATGTTGAGTCTTTAACGTGAGGAATCATAATTTTCCTCAGTCGACGTTATTGAGAGATTCCCCAATTCCATGATGGGCCTTGATCACTTCTAGGCCCTAACACAATTTTCGAGGTACTTTTGGCGTGAATTCGAGGTGCCAAAAATGATGGCATAAAAGAGAGCTTTGAGTGCTCATTTGCCTCATTCGTAAAATCTCACTTCAGTCATCGAGTAGGGAGAAGTCTCAAGCCCTTCAAGGTATTCTTCAAAAACCCATCTCTTGTTTTTCAATATCTTTGAATATTCATAGTGTAGATTCAAGTTGTTCTTAGTCAATATAGGCTGTTTGATTTTTGGAATTGTAGATTTATTGTTGAAATCGTGTTTAAGGATTGGAGTAGAGTTTGATCTTTAGGGAATAGATTTTTAAGGAATCTAATGTTCGCATGCTTTTCGTTTGGAGGATGTCGAGTGAAGAATCCTTAGGCAGTTTAGGTGCTGAGATTGATAGATTTGTTGAATCATCTTCTAGTGAGTCGACAGAGGAAGATGTATATAGAGATTGGTCGTATGAGGATCTAATTGAGACAAGATTAATAACGGTTACGGAGTTATCTCAGGAGGTTCCTACTGAGGCTATACCACTTATGACTTTGCCAGCAATTGGAGAGTCGAGTGGGATTCCCAGCACTAGTGAAACAACAAATCTGTTAACCATGTTAGTCGAGTGATAGAGAAATCACTAAGGGAAATCAGATGTAAGTATAGATTTCCAAACTCATTAGAACTAAGACTATCTCTGCCGAGTGAAAGAATAGACTACAAGGTCCTATGGTGGATTGGGTTCTATGAACGACCTTTTGCAGATGGGTTTAGATTTCCCATACCAAGATTAGTTTGGGAGGTTTTGGATCATTTCCAGATTGCTCATTCACAATTGATGTCTAATACTTGGAGAATTTTATTATTGATTGAGTGCTTGGCTTTTGAATTATGAGTGTTCTTCGAAGTGAAGGATTTGTTATTTTCATACTACTTAAAGGAACATCTGACTGAAAAGGGAAGATACACTTTGTTTCTTCGCCAGAGGAAGAAACATTTAGTGACTGGGCTCCCAACAAACGATAGGGGGAACTGGCAATCTGATTATTTTTTTGTGAGGGGTGAGAGTGTATTTGGGTCGGCTAGAGCTGGTCGAATCCCAGAACATTGGAGTTTATCGAGTGAGTATTACATCTTTATCATGCATTCTCTTTGAATACACTAGTGTAATGGGACTAATATCTTTTTTCTGTTTTTACAGATCCTCTACGAAATAAGTCGTTTGAGAGAACAAGTCGAACCGTTTCCAATACTAAGGCTATCCTAGCTTTGCCAGGTGAAGATAGAGACTGGAGAGTCATCTTGGTTGAGAAGAGATTGAGGGCGACTCTGTTGTGGAAGGAGATTCACGATCGAGAAAGTACCATTTTGGCCCTTTGTAAACACATATTGGCCAAGATATACTGTAATTGGTCGTGTCGAGAAATATACGGAGAGTCAACATTTTTAATGCCTCTAACTCCTGAAGAACTTTTATGCACAGAAGACATCATGTCAGGGTCTTTTAAAGTATATTCAATTGACGAGATGGAGAGCCGAAGGAGATTCAAGAGAGCAAATGCGAATGAACCCGAATTCGAAAAGGTTGAGGCTTCCAAAGTAAAGTAAGTCGTATCGGATGAAGCTGCAATGGCAAAAGGACAGTCGACTGAGATGACCGTGGCTGGGAAGAAAAGGAAAGCCATTCATGAGGTGGAGGAGGATTTAGAAAATATTATAATAAGGATCCCGCACGGGTCGAATGTGATTTCAGATACTTCCATCCTAAAAAAATTCATGAAAGTGCTTCTTCTTGAGGATGATGAAAACATGCTAACTGAGATAGGCCCAGTCGAGACGATGAAGAAGGCAGCTGCCTTGAGTTATCAGGTATGTATACTCGACATTTTTTTTAATGTCTAGTCGAATGAGAACTAATCGTGGGCTATTCAGACATTGGAATACATCTTATACATGCAGAAGTACGCTGAGTCGAGTCAAATGAGGATAAGGGACTTGGAGAAATCCCTTACTGTAGTAAGAAAGGAGGCAACTGAGTTGAAATCTGGATTGGGTGCTTCTGAGAGGAAGGGGAATGTATTGGAGAAGGAATTGAAGGAAACCAAGGCTACACTTAAGGTGGAGAGAGAAATGTCTGAAGCCACACTTGAAGCCTACAAGCATGGCTTCAATAATGTCAAGAAAGAGAATGAGCAATTGCTTGAGCAGCTTGAGGGTATTGCACTTGAGTCCATGATGAAGGAAATGAGCAGTTTGATGGAGGATTATCTTGAAGGGAAAACTATTGCATGGAAGCCCAAGAAATGGATTCGAGAATACGACAGGCTGGTGGCTGGACTCTCTTCATCGAATGAAGGTAGTGAGGAAGAAAAATGAGAAGAAGTCGAGTCAAATAAAGATGAGGGCAAAGAGGCAGTGGTCCCTGAAGTTGAGATGGCGGTGACCGAATGTCAGGTGAAGGAAGGAGAATATGTTGATTCGACGGGTGTCGAGCTCGCTGCTCAAGAAGAAGATGTTCCTGCTGGTGCTTCTGAAGCTACTGAAGATCAACCGACCGATGCTTCAGAAGTTTGATAATGTAGCTGATTGTGTTCTTATTCGTTGTTTTTTTTAATATTTTGTACTACACTATAGTTATGGAATGGAAAGTAAATTCTCAATCTTTGAATGCATTTTATTTTCACATTAAATGAATTTTAGAAACAACATATCATTTATTTCATACTCGAAAGACAATTATGTATACATGTATTACCAGTAGAATCGCTTAAGATGAATTGCATTCCAACTATTGTGGATGAGTGTTCCTTCCGCGGTTTGTAATTTGTAGGCTCCTTGCCCAACGATCTTCGTGATGAGGTATGGACCTTCCCAATTTGGTCCCAGCTTACCATCTCCAACCTCCTTGGTGTTCTGAAAAACTCTGCGTAGGACCCAATCTCCCTCCCTGAAGGTTCTGCTCCTAACACTTTTATTGAAGTATCTGGTCATCCTCTGCCGAAGGGCTGCTAGTCGAATGGATGCCCGGTCCATCAATTCATCAATTATATCAAGACTATGATTCATAAGTTGTCGATTCGAATCCTCATTGAGCCATTGGTAGCGTGGGGATGGGATGCTTCCTTCTGTTGGTATTACTGTTTCTATACCAAACGCCAGAGAGAATGGGGTTCTCCAGTGGACGACCAGATCATTGTTCTGTACGACCACAAGACTCCAGGGAGTTCATCTGCCCAAGCTCCTTTAGCTTTCTCCAATCTTTTCTTCAAAGTGTTCATTATTGTTTTGTTAGATGACTTAGCCTGACCATTAGCTTGAGGGAAGCGTAAGGTTGAAAAGCTCAATTTTATACCCCAATTTTTGCAGAAATCTTGAAAATGATGGCTGATGAATTGCGATCCATTATCGGTAATAATTTCTCTCGGTATGCTGAATCGACATATGATATTCTTTGAGATGAATGTCTGTACCTCTTTGTTGCGTACACTGGCAAAAGATTCCGCTTCAATCCACTTCGAGTAGTAGTCCGTAAGTGCAAGCATGTAGACTCGCTGTCCTGTGGTGGTTCGAAGTTTCCCAATGATATCCATCCCCCATTTCATGAACGACCAATGAGATAAGATAAGATTGAGTCTCTCAGGTGGGAGGTGTGAAATAGGGGCAAACCTTTGACATTTTTCACATTTCCTTGTGAAGTCTGCAGAGTCGGTTCTCATGCGAATAGGCTCGGAGTGCCAAGCGTCTTCCTCCAGAATGATTCCCATATTCTCTTTCGTGTAGCTCTGCCAATACGTGTTGTGCCTCTTCACGAGTGAGGCACTTCAGGTTGGGTCCGGAAAACAACCTTTTTAGCAACTGGCCGTCGTATATGGTGAACCTTGCAGTCTGCCTCTGGATTTTCTTGGCCTGAACTTTATCTTCCGGAAGTAGCCCTTCTTGCAGATATTTGACTAGTGGAGTCATCCATGAGTCGACTGAAGTAATTGAAGCGACATGTTTTTCTTCTTTCCAAATAGCTGGCCAATTCAAGTATACTATTGGAATAAATTGTGGGTTGTCTCATTGCATTGTTGATCAAAGGGTGGCCAGTGCATCCGCTTGAGAATTCTCACTCTTTAGGACTTGGGTTATTGTGAGTTCCTCAAATGTCGACTGAATATCTTTAACCTTCTATAAACAGAATGCCATCTGGGGATCTCGTGCGTTATATGACCCTTGGAATTGGTTGACAATCAGTTGTGAATCAGACTTTACTTCAATCTTTTTAGCCCAAAGTTCATTGGCCAAGGTCAGTCATGCTATCAATGCCTCATTTTCTGCCTCATTGTTGTGACTCTAAAACCACACTTGATTGCTTGCTGTAGTATGTTGCCTTCTGGAGTAATGATCATATTCCCAGATCGCAACCCTTTTTGTTACTGGACCTGTCGACTGCAAGTTTCCAGGGGATTTTCGAATGGATATAATGGACTTCCGGTTCAGTTATAGCTAGTAGGCTGGGGCTGAAGTCAGCTACAAAATCCGCTAAGGCTTGAGACTTGATGGAAGTCCTGGGCAGGTATGTGATGTCATGTTCCCAAGTTCAACTGCCCATTTTGTCAACCTCCCGGACAACTCCGTCTTATGGAGTATGCTTCTCATAGGATACGAGGTATAAACAGTGATTGGGTGTCCCTGAAAATAAGGTCGAAGTTTCCTTACAGCTATTATCAAAGCCAACATTAATTTATCCATTAGGGGGTAGCATGACTCTGTACCCAGCAGTGCTTTACTGACATAGTAGACTGGGAGTTGTGTCCCATCTTCTTCTCTGATCAGGACTGCACTGACTGCTTGTTCTGAAACTCCCAGGTAGAGAAAAAGCCTATCACTGTCGAGTGGTTTTGACAACAGGGGTGGGGAGGTGAGATACCGTTTGAGTTCTTTCAAAGCTTATTCGCAGGCTGGGGTCCATTCGAAGTTATTTTCTTTCTTTAGGGCTGAGAAGAATAGAAAGCTTTTGTCCGTAGACTTGGAGATGAACTTATTAAGTGCTACAATCCTCCATGCTAGTCGCATAACATCTTTTGGGCTGGAAGGTGAGGGGATATCAAGGATAAATTTGATCTAATTTGGATTCGCTTCTATTCCACGTCGAGTGACAATGTATCCTAAGAAATTCCCTGAGGCGACACCGAACGCGCACTTAGTGGGGTTCAACTTCATCCCATACTTGTCCATTATGTTAAAGGCTTCTTCCAGATGCCCTAGATGTTCCTCAGATTTCAAAGATTTTACCAGCATGTCGTCTATGTATACCTCCATAGTTTTTCCAATTTGCTTGGAGAACATCTCGTTGACCACACGTTGATATGTGGCTCCAGCATTTTTTAGGCCGAATGGCATAACCTTGTAATAATATATACCTCGGTTGGTGACAAAGTCAGTTTTCTCTTGGTCGTCTGGATGCATGAGAATTTGATTGTAGCCAGAATATGCATCCATGAAACTTAATAGCTTATGCCCAGCTGTAGCATCAACCATTGAATCAATGTGAGGTAGAGCGAATGAATCCTTTGGGCAAGCTTTGTTCAGATTCGTGAAATTGATGCAAACTCGACACTTTCCATTTTTCTTTCGGATTACCACCATGTGGGCGAGCCACTATGGAAACTGAACTTCCCTGATAGCACAATTCTGCAACAATTTTTGAATTTCCTCATCGATGATTCGATTTCTTTTTGGGGCGAACTTCCTTCTCTTCTGTCTGACTGGAGGGTAGTCTGGATCCACATGGAGTTCATGAGTAATCAGCTCAGGGTAGACCCCCGTCATGTATTTGTGAGACCATGCGAAGCTGTCGTGTCACTTCTTTAAGAAGTCAATCAAGTCGGCTCGTAGTTCGGGATATAAATTAGCTCCAATATGTGCCTTATATGTAACGACCGTCAGTTTTCTCTACAGCATACAGTGGTTATGAAGGTAAATCAAATAAATTATTTTGAGACTCAAATATACGCACGGTATGACTTTGGGGACAGTCGGTAAATTCTTCGAAGTCCCAGGACTAGACTGTACAACGTTCTTTTTGGACAGGCCGTGGTATTTGGGGCGTAACTTTCTCATATGAACTCTGATTTTTATGAATTTTATATCGTCGAAAATATGAGATCGAGATCTACAACTTTTGTGTTGAACATGTTCCAAAGTCGGACCAGAATTAGGTAAAAAATGTAAGTCAAAAATTTAGATGAATAGTAATTTCGGACCCAAGTGATAAAATCTCAAACTTTCTCCACTTTTCTACGCACTTCTACATTATTATTTATATCAATTAAGTCCTACTATATAAGAAGGCTACTATTCAATGTTTTGAAAACTATATCACTTTTCTACGCAATGGTTTGCTTCGCGACGCGAGGCACAAAATTTCACCAAATCAGTTTTAAACCCCCCAGTTCTGCCCTAGCATGTTAGAGACCACCCTTAGGGTCTCGTATCAGTTTGTACACATATCTGATATCAAATTCTGATCATCATAAGCCTTTAATATATAATATACGGATGAATCTTTAAGTACTGAGAAGTATCGAGGATTATTTTACTACGTTGATTCTAATTAAGTTTCCGATCATAGGTTATTCACAGGAACCGAATTCTCCTTCGACAAAGGATCTAGTGCCAGTCAGATTCCAACACAGTGAGTGGACCTCTTTTCTTAAACTGGTTTTTATTCATTAAGTTTTAATATCAGACTTATCTTTTTATGCTTGAGGGCGCTAGATTTCCTTTATCAAAGATATTTCATGAAATTTATGTTTTAAGTTATGTTATGAACATAAAAGCTTTTAAAGCATGATTTTATGGTTTTTCGGGGCATGTGGGAAAAACTCACCCCAGTATGTAACTTGAGACAATATGAAATTGACGGATATAGAGACATGTGCAAATGTAGAGGACTGAGGGGACGGCGATACATAACGCCCTTAGATCCTAGAGCAGGGCTAGTGGGACGACGATACGTAACGCCCCTAGACCTTTATTTCAGAGCTTGGGTGATAGCATAGATCCGCACCCCCATTTATAGTTTGTGGCTTGGGGGATGACAATACGTAACGCCCCAAGACCACCAGTTTCATAGACTGTAGTGGCATGTTTTGGGGGAGGCGATACGTAACGCCCTCATACGTCAAAGTTTTTCAGATACAGAGCAGCTCACAATTTTCAAATTTTCAGTACACAGTTTTCAGAAATCAGATTTTAGAAAATAGTTTTCGGAAACCAGAGTTTCAAAAGAAGTTTTCAGAAAGATCAGTTTTATTAAAGAGATTTCAGACAGAGATTTCAGAAAAGAGATTTCATAAGAAGTGATTTTTCTGAAACTTTAGTCTTCGTTTGAAACAATCATTGTAAAAGCAAGTATTAAAATGTATACAATTATAGATATGGTAATTGAGTTTATATGTTATTTAAGTTTGGGCCACGGTCCCGTATATAAGATAAATTAGAAGAGTATTAGTAATTGATCATAGTTGAAGAGTCAGAGGCTTATGGGGTTAGAACGGTCTATCCCATGCCGGTAGCATCTCCCAGATCAGGGATGTTACAAATATGGTATCAGAGCATGGTCTAGGGAGTCAGTGACTATAGGGTTGAGCATGATTACTAGTATCTAATGGATTGGTTGTTTGATTGGAATAGTAACTTTAAAAATTAAAAATTAAAACAAGTAAATAAAATGACGCGAAAGTTGGTTGAGGAAAATTCAAATTTATAAAACTATCCAGGGTTGTGATTTCTTCCAATATCTTCTTAAAAGATGAAGTGGTTATTTCATGTTTTGTGTAATATATTGGTTCACTGACCTGGAACACGAAATTCTGCAAAAGCGTCTGTCGATGGCCAGATGCAAATACCTAGTGTAACCTAATTAAATCATATGTCTATGTCAATCAAATTACCTGGATTCATAAAGACTAAGTTCCAATTATGGTACCCACGCCCGATAGGTATATGTCTATCATGTAAGGAAATCTATTAAAGGGTTATCTATCCTCAAGGAAGATTGTGGGCTATTAAGTCTAGGGTCTTATACCTAAAATTCCTTCGTCAAGTTTATTTTAAGTTTACCCGATCAATCTTATTAGTGTCCAGTTAACAAGAAGCATTAAGCTTAAGACTTAATAAGTAAACCTTTATATTACCCAAACTATAAAATAACCTCTTATAAACCGGTGATATTGGAATTCATCACAACCCCAGATAACGGGCTTAGCTACGACACATATTTACAATTAGTAAAAACTTAAAAATAAAAGACATAAAGTAAAATTTCCGAAAAGTAAATGATAGAAATTAAAAAGGAAAAAATACAATAAAAGAAAATGCTAGGGTTAAAAGATCCACTTTTATTGCTAATATTTTAGATATCTCCCTTAATATAATATATTAACTTGTGTGATATTACCAACCAGCCATTAAGTGGTGTAGGCACTGCATTTTTGCATAAAGCCCAATGATGAGCCTCGTATGGAGGCACTACCCGATAAGTTACAGAAGTCGCGGGAAACAGATGTCGGAAGGGAATATTCAAAAATTAATACCTCATCAAATTTAACTCACTTATTTGGCCTCGGGTTCGCTTAGTCGATCTCTGTTTTAAATATTAGCCTCGTCCCAAAACCCCTGCAACCCATGAAAGTCCACATACCCATACACACCCATCCAAAACCCATGCAACCCTTTTAGGCCCACACGCCCGATCCCAGTCCAAGACAATTTAATCACATGTAACATATGCCAAATCCCTCCAAATCCTCTTCCAAATTAGCCAAGATTAGATCCTCCAAATTTGGAAAGGAAATCAAGGCATATTTGAGAAGGTGGGAGGCACACACACAAGAGAATGAGATGAAACCCTAGCCAAGAACAAAAGAGAAACCCTAGCACACCATTAAAAAAGATAATATTCCAAACCCTAGGCTGGCTCTTCTTTCCATGACTCTCACGACACCCTCTTTCTCATTCTTCTCTCTAGACTCACGCCCTCTCTCTCTTCCATTTCTCTCTATAAAAAACAAACAAAAATATAAACCCTAGGAGATCATCTCTCTCGGCCTGACCAAAGCAACAACAACCCCCTCAAAACCTCACACGTCATTAAAACACAAAGACACTCGGCAATCACAATACCCCATCCACCAACTAAACAAAACAGCCCACAACCCTAAAGCCACCAGCAATCACTCAACAACCCTAATAGCTCTCTCGGCACAGACCACACACCTTGCTCACTAAATACAAGCCACACACACACATTGTCAACACTCACACACTCGGCAAAACAAGCAGCCCTCAACATGAACTAGCCTTTAGTACCGAATAAACAACACACAATCCCCACCAATCGACATAAACACAAATAAAAAACAAAAGAAACTATCCCCCTGACCGACACAAATAAATCCCCATGTTCACGTTCAAAACAAGAACAACCTGCCAGCCGAACACACGTAAACAACAAAAGCCGAGACCGCTCACAAATACAGCCCTCTAACCGACACAAAACTGTCCCTAAAAAACCCAAAATAATCCCGAAAAATAGCCCCAAAACCGAGATAAAAATAGTCCCAAAAATCACCCAAAAAATAAGGGTCGAGGCCCACACTATCAGCAGTTTTGGGAATGAATCCCAGGGTCGAGACCCACACTATCAGCAATTTTGGGAATGAATCCAAGGGTCGAGGCCCATGCTATCAGCAGTTTTGGGAATAAATCCCAGGGTCGAGGCCCACACTATCAGCAGTTTTGGGAATGAATCCCATGGTCGAGGCCCACATTATCAGCAGTTTGGGGAATGAGTCCCAGGGTCGAGGCCCATATTATCAGCAGTTTTGGGAATGAATCCCAGGCGTAGGCACTGTATTTTTGCATATAAGTCCCGATGATGAGTCTAATACGGAGGCACTACCTATTTAAGTCACGGAAGTCGCGAGAAACGGACGTCGGAAGGGAAATTCAGAAATCAATGTCTTGTTGGACTTAATTAATTTGTTTAGCTGTGGGTTCGTTCGTTGGACCTCTGTTTTAAAACTTATCCATGACCCAAAATCCCTGCAAGCCACACATACTTGGCCCAAATCCCCCGCAATCCACACCAAGCCCACCAAAACACCAACCACACGCTCAAGGGACCACATTCACGCCCAAACCCATTAAAACACATCCAAAATAATAAATTCACACATTAAACACATGTTAAAATCAAACCAAATCACCTTCCCAAATTAATAAAATCAAATCAAATCAAATCCCATAAATCACAATCCTAATTAAATTAAATCCATTTCCTAAACTAAAATAATCACCTTCCTAATTAAAGAGATCATTTCCTTATGACACACAAATTAAATATTCCCCCATAATTACACAATCTTGGTTTTCCTACCCGTATAAGGTAAACCTCAACCCTTGCCTATAAAAAGAAGCATAAACCCAACATTAAAAACTCCATAGCATTCCCTTCTCCCTCACGCCTCTCTTCCTTAATCTTTCATAGCTCACTCACGGCACTCACAAACAAAAACCCTAACAGCAGCTCCATCTCTCTCCTCTCTCTCTAACGCCTCTCCCCTCTCTCGCCTCTCTCTACAAAAAGCCAAACCCTACAAGCCTTCAAGACACACATCAATAAGACACCCCCAGACCATTCATACGCAACTCTCATCTCTCTCAAAATCCAGCCCTAGACACCCACTAGGCACCATCTCTCTCCTCTCTCTTCCTCACAAATAACCCTTCAACTGAATCACACACTGCGACAAACAAACCAACCATCACAAACCCTTCACGTAAAAAAGCCCTCCATTCACGCCATTGCCCTTCATTCAGCAGCTCACCTTCATGCCTAAAGCCCTTCATTCACGCCACTGCCCTTCATTCAGCAGCCCACCTTCACACCTAAAGCCCTCAATTCACGCCACCGCCCTTCATTCAGTAGCCCACCTTCACGCCTAAAGCCCTTCATCATGCCACAACACCCCCTTCAACATGCACCAAACAGCCCCCACAGAAGTCCTCCTTCCATGCACTAAAAAGCCCCCACATAAGCCCTCTTTCACGCTCAAACTGCCCTTAAATTCACGCCCAAATAGTCCCCAAATCTGTCTCTAAATTACACTACAAACTGTACCCAAACTGCACTCAAATTGCACCCTTAAACCCGCAAACTGAACCCCAAAAATAGTCCCAAAAAACCGCACAAAACAACCCTAAAACAGCCCCTCCGAATATCGCAAACAGTAACCAAACACAATGAGCAGAAAATACAGTAAAAACAAAGGAAACAACAGCCCAAAACAGCGAGGCAACAAATGAAAACAACGAACCAGTAAATCAGAAAGGTTGCGGAGCATTAACCTTTCTGAAAATCGCATAGCGCTCTTCCAAGAGACGACTTAAGAGGTTAGACCTGATGGCACCCTTTTTATTTATTCTCCTTTATTTTTTATTTATCTTCTTATTTTACTTCGCATGAGTATTGTTGATTGGTGTATGATATGACCTTCAGATGAATGGAATATGTGTTCTCTCTTGTGGTATATCGGATGGAAACTCAGACGTAAATTCTGTTGCCGAATCCGAATGGACGGTAATGCGGTCTGTACTTGGGATACAATGCCACGTACCGCTTGAGAGACACACATATTTCATTTCGTCCAACCTTGTGTTTATGCATGATTTAGTCGTTTAGTATGTTATTTATTTTTTATGTATGATTTAGTTGGTTATTTTCGAGCATGATTAGTTATTTCTTTTGCATTAGGAATTTAATTTATGTTTATGTTTAGGTTGTTATTTATTTTTCGCGTTTGATAATTAAATATGTTCATGAGATTATTGTGTGTTTGCCGTTATGACGACTTACTTTTTTGCATGCAAACTTAGATGTAGGTTATATGCAAACTCAGATATAGGCTTTATTTTCATGCACGTGAACTTATGAGTAGGATACTCTTGGGAATATATGTTGCGTAGACTTGGTTAGATTATTGCACAAATCCTTTCATTACAAGTTCCATAAGTAAGGGACCATTCCGAACCCAACGGTTTGAGGTCTTCCCTTGCGTGGGGTGAGTGCGGCCTTAAATCATTTTCCCAGTTCGCACTGGGTGGCGACTCTGTTTTATTTCTCTGGTTTAGTTCCCCCATGGGCTATTCCGTACTCCCAACTAGGCCGCGAGCCTAGAACAACGTCACCGATTTCTGTGTCCTACAGTCTGGCGACTCCACTGGGGATAGAGAATCGGCGCCGGAATAATGCCTTGTAATGTTTGTGATTTGTGCTTTAATTAACCATGCCTACCGTGGGTTGAAAGGGGTTTAATCAAAGGCATTCACTACCTTTCTATAAGCAAAAGCTGTGAAGGCACCTAGATAATCATTTACTCGAAGCTTACTGTGATGGACTAATTTGGATGACATATTGTTTATTCCTGTCACTAAGGTGATAAGAGCCTAAGAGGATTGGGTATTTAAGAGAGTCCGCTCCACCCTCCCTCTGGGGAATCTTCAATAGGAAATCCATCAGACAGTCAGTCACGCATCATAACTCGTTGGCATGTACCTTAAGGTATAAAAAAGGTGCGTTCACTTGGTCGCTTGGACCATTGAGTGGGGAGACCTAGTTGTGGCAATCATTCGTTGACGAGAGCCTTTGTCTACATCCCCGTAAAATCACATGTGAACCATAGTTATATGACCAATAGAAACTATCCCTTTATGCTTGTGTTTAGAACCATCGTCATTTGGATTTAGTTGGACTTTTTGTCATGAGGTATGGGCTTGTTGGGCCATTTAAATTGGGACGATTCCATGCTTTATGGCAGTTGGGCCAAAAGCTTCTGAAATGCCAATGGACCATTTTGTGTTTAGGCCCCTCATCATTTGAAGTTGTTTAGCCATGTTATCGCAAAAGTGTAAACTTGTTGGGCCCTTTTCAACTGGGACAAGTTTTCACCTCGCAATAGTAGGATTGAATGCTCTAAAATTGTAATGGGCCGACTTATACATTCCATACATCGCACGCATATATGTTAACTTGTAGTTTTAAAAGACATCATAGATACCCGTTGGGTTAGGGAAGAGGGCATACTCACCAAAAGGCCACTAGCCAAAATGAGCGAATCAGTTAACGATGGATCTTGTATGGATCAACTGGAAACTAGTCTCACTAAGATTACTGAGCAGTTGCAAGTTTTGACCAATGCTGTGGCCAGTTTGACCGTACCCCGTATGGCCGATAATAGGAAGTTTGGCAACCAGAATAGAAAGACCATTGGGGAACCTTCAAGGACCAAGCCCACTCCTTCTGAGGTCGCCCCTATCAGAAACATACGATTCTCTAATTTTGGTAGACCTTTGTCGGAGGAGTTTGAAGAGCTGAAAAGGTAAGGACTCATAAACCCCTTAGAACCTAAACCATTTCCAAACCCTGTGCCCCGCTACCTTGACTTAAACCTATATTGTTACCTCCACCAGCAAAAAGGCCATGACACTGACAAATGCACCCGCCTTAGGCATGAAATCCAAGACCTCATTGATGCCCATAAAATACCTGACCCGGAAAAAGAACAACCCAACACACACAGAAACCCACCACCCACCTACATGATCAACTCCGGCCTACCCGATAGCCTTGTCCTCCAAACTCACAACCACCAAACTTCCCGCATGGGGATACGGGGCAACAGCAGTGAAGATGAAATAGAGCAGAGGGAGGATTTTTGGGAAAACTTCTCGGACAGTGACAAGAAGAAGGTGGAAAAAAGGGGAAGTAAATGGGAAAAAGAACTACTGCAGTTGGAGAATCTGATTTTCAAAGAAAGCAAGAAGAAGGGGAAGACGAAGTTGCAAATTATGAAGATGTTTGTTTTCCTGATCTTATTCAATTGTGATCCCACATTTATTAATAATAAAGACATTGATTTTGCCTACTTGTTCGAGTCTTTTCCTCAATAGTTGAGCATGAGTGCGATGATGAAATTGTTTGCTTCAGGGTGAAACCTTAGAAACGATAAGTGCGAGATGTACTCTCATCTGATATTTTGCATAGTTGATCTTGACTAGACTCACGAGCACTTAATTAGAGGATTTTAGCAGTGGAAGCCTGAGTAGTCGTCGAGATGACTAGCTGAAGAGATGGCGGATCGGTGAATGACCGTTTGCCTAGATGTCCATCCTGGTTTACTTATGTTACGATATATGATATGGTTGGAAATGAAGAAAAAGTCTTTGAAAAGAAAAGGAAAAAAATAGACCACCTATAACCGATAAGCGTGAAGCTACCCATGGGAGAGTATTAGGACCACCATGAGGAGAAATGCTACCTTAAAGGGTAGGTGTGTCGGAAAAAAAGAAAGAGAAAGAAAGAAAAGAGAAAAAAAGAAGAAAAGAGAAAAAGAAAAAGAAAAGAAAGAAACAAAGTTCAAAATGAAAAGAAAGAAAAGAAATAGACAAAAGAAAAGAAAACCATATCATGTTGAGTACGAGGAAGTAATCACAGAGTATGATCAAGACATATAGGTTGGTTAGACCCACTGATCCAATTCTCCATGACAAAATCATCGTGTTGGCTTACTTAAGGATTAAGCTATGAAAGAACCTTGGCACACACACACTTTGAGTCTAGTTCAGATCATTTATTCAAACACTCGGATTTGAGTTGCCTCGAGTACTTTGAAGGTTCTATGGTTTCAACACTGGGCATCCTTTGAGGGCAACGATATGTATGACTATTGAGACTATTTCATAAGAGGCAGTATAATATGTTGGTATGGAAACGTCACATCACATGACCTACTTTGACCTAATGTAAGTAGCAAAGAGCGGAAAGCTGAGCCAAGTCTGGGTGCGACCAGTCTACCACCTCGCAAATAAGGGATATACCAAGAACTTGAGCCATGAGATAAAAGAAGACTGAGCAATCACTACAGAGAACTGACAAAAGGAAACTGTAAGCATGCCCAGGGACGACCAAAGATGTTAGTGGGCGAAGGATGCTAGAGAGCACAATGAAGACCTAACCCAACGAAATAGGAAACTCATCAATGCATGCATGCATACACATGACGTACTTGCATTTTTTGGTGTTTTGGTTTTATTCATAGGTGTTGAAGAAAATGAAAAAGCAGCAAAGGACAGAAAGATGAACCGAGACTGGGGGCGACCAGTCTACCCTTTCTCATCAAATAACGGTTCAAAAATGAGCCATCTCTCATCAAGTAACGGTTCAAAAATAAGTCACCTCTCACCAAGTAACGGTTCAAAAATGAGCCAACTCTCATCCAGTAACAGTTCAAAAATGAGCCACCTCTCATCCAATAACGGTTCAAAAATGAGTCACCTCTCATCCAGTAACGGTTAAAAAATGTGCCATCTCTCATCAAGTAACGATTCAAAAATGAGCCATCTCTCATCAAGTAATGGTTCGAAAATGGACCACCATCACATCAGCGATGCCTCAAAATAAGGTTTAGCATGCAGAAAATGGCGCTCCAAAAATGGAGCACAGTTAAAAAATGGACCACCATTACATCAGTGATGCCTCAAAATGGGGTTTAGCATGCCAAAAATGGCTCTCCAAAAATGGAGCACAGTTCAAAAATGGACCACCATCACATCAGCGATGCCTCAAAATGAGGTTTAGCATGCCGAAAATGGCGCTCCAAAAATGGAGTACAGTTCAAAAATGGACCACCATCACATCAGCGATGCCTCAAAATGAGGTTTAGCATGCCGAAAATGGCGCTCCAAAAATGGAGCACAGTTCAAAAATGGACCACCATCACATCAGCGACACCTCAAAATGAGGTTTAGCATGCCAAAATTGGCGCTCCAAAAATGGAGCACAGTTCAAAAATGGACAACCATCACATCAGCGATGCCTCAAAATGAGGTTTAACATGCCAAAAATAGAGCTCCAAAAATGGAGCACAGTTCGAAAATGGACCACCTCTCATCAGTTCAGTTCGGTAGTGATTCCTAGAGATCGCAGCATCTTGCAGGGACGAACTGTTGGTTTCTATTAAGGTCCCAAGATCAATAATAAGCATGAATCAAGTGCAATACAAATCGAAGAAGTTACGGAATACTCACATCGATCGGTTGAGCGACACAGAGGCAACAAAAATTTCAGATTCTGCCTCTCCACTGGTTCAGCAGTGAGCTGTGTGAAGCTCACTGGTTTGGCTCGGTTTAGGTCCTTCGTCAAGCTCCAAGCTTCGTCGAACGATTCCCGGCTCATGGGTGGACTTCCCTATCACCTTCGCATGTCTCGTAAGTGTGCTAGCACTTGTGATTTTGCCACAAAATATCACTATAGTGCTTCCCACAGCTCACGTTTTTTACAGAAACCAGTGAGCTGTTTTGCCACTCCATGGGCGTGAGTATTAGAGAGAAAGAGAGAAGGAGAGAGTGTGTTGAAATTGGTTGGAAAAGTGTATATCAAACACTTATATATTATCCAAAATTAAATAAGTGAATGACCATATTTTTGGCTTCCAAAAGTCAAAGCCAATAAAGGTTCCAACCACTCCCATCACTCAATCACATCAATCACAAGTTGTCAAGTCACATCACTCAAAGTGACAAGTGATTTGACGCTTGATTTGACTTATGTGCCGCACTCGAATTCGAAATGCGAATGCGCTCGTAAATAATCTCGGGCTCAGGTTCGCTAATTCAAAATTAACGAATTTTCTTTTGCGTCGTAATTAAATGATTACGCCTAGCGAAATCACTATTCACGTCGCTAACGAATTAATTCTAAATTAATTCGTTCACCCGAATTAAAATCTAATTTTAATTCCGCGTCGAAATCCAATTTCGTTTAATATATCAAATATATTAATTAATCGATTAATTCCAAATTAATCGTTATCTCTCTTTAATGATATTTTATCCCAGATAAAATATCTCCATAATTAATACCAAATTTATTTTCTCTCTCTTCCAATTAATCCCAGATTAATTTAGAGTCCGAGTCATACGTCATCGGTGAATCTTTGGGAAGCGACCCATGAGATCCCCGGATATGTTGGCAGTAAATTCGGTCGTCGGACTATCCGAACACGTAAGTACCAAGTACTATGTTTTACCGATTTACAAGACAAGGTTGGCCTCTAGCAAAGCGCCATGCCTACCCAATTCTCCGGAAATATCCTTACAGGAATAAAGGATCTATATCAGGCGTAGTATATGTAGTATTGCGTATTTCTGTCCAGTATTGGATGATCACGTGCTAGGCCTGGGGATGGAATTGTGTCTGCCCCGTATGAAACACATGTCGGATGTCTGGTAACTAGTCTCTATAATCGTATAAACTTGACCTTATCATTTTATCTCGATAGCTGCAGCATTTAAGAGAACCAGTCTTGTATCCTACGTGACCATCATCTCCATATGACTAGAGTGACACTTTCGTCTTGACATCACACCCAACACACTATGATTCTCAATATACCCAGTATTGGCGTACACAGAACCTGTTAAAGCCCTGGACGACCGCAACCAAAGTATATTGATTGTCGCAAGTATTAGCGGTGCAAGTCTCAGGTTAAGACCAAATACACCTACCCTGATTTCGGACTTCCATAGACACATAGTCATACTACCAATGGAATTTCGAGGGGGTCTATCCAGAGCGAAGCTATTTCCCGTACTATCGGTGAAACACAATCTCTTATTACACTTGCATGATGTATGATCCGAACAAATCAGATGATTATCGAAGTATATATCTGGATCGTTGATGAGACCATTAATTCTTTAGCCTGTGCTGAAGCCTAGCTCAGCTGCTAACAGAATTATATCTAATCTAATTAGATTTTGTATCGACCCAGAAGACTTCTATTGCCGCCTCAACTGCAGCAATAACCCGCAATTATTCAATAACAATTCTTGCTTGGAAGATTTCTAGCTTACTGTACCGTTATTCAAACTTTAAAGTACCGTTTGCGACTTATAGTCATTTTATCGATTTAGGAAACTTGCTATAGTGATCCCAGTCACTTCAAGTTCTCATTCTCCCTAGACTAAGACAGCATCCTTAGTTCTATAAGATACTAAGTATGTTCTTAACATCAATCCAGTGACTATCACTTGGATTGGCCTGTTATAGAATCCATATGGTCAAAGCGTATAAGACACCAGGTCGCGTACATTTTTCAATGTACTATTCCACGGAGAGTTTTCGAAAGCCAAGATTTCGCCGATAGTTATTTTATGGGAATTTCATTTCTAAGAAATGACGTATTATAATTATTTATTGGACAACCACTGTCAGTGCGCTCCCACTAACCTCCTTATATACACAAGAATTATTTTGTTTTGAATTAAATCATAAACTATTATGATTACATCAAAACGACAATTCCAAGAACCTAATGCTTGCTTCAATCCAAACATTGATCGAATAACCCGCAAACATTGTTTGCTAGTTTTGGTATGACAAAACCGTTAGGATGTTTTAAACATCCTCCAAAAGGTTTCCTTTTCAGGAAAGCGATTTTACCGTTAAGCTGACATATTTCATAAATGAAATACGCAGCTTTAGCAAGCATTATCCAAATGGATTTACCGTGGCAACAGGTAAAATATTGAATCGTAGTCAACACAATGTTGATAATGATACATTTCCGCTAAAAGCCTAGCTTTAGACATTGGTATGTTGCCATCCATGTACGTCTTCCTTGAAGACTTATAGTACCAATAGGCACAATGCCTTGCGGTATATCAACTAGTGTCCAAACATAGTTGATATACATGGATCCATTTCGGATTATATGGCACTATGCCATAATAAGGAGTCGATACCTTGTATCACTTCCTCATATGTAGTCAGTTGGTGTTCCTCATTAAGATAGACATCTTTATAAGGTGAGATCAGAAACCCAAACCCCAGGTTGTTTTCTGACTTTATCCGACTTACGCGGTTCTTATGTATTCGAAGATTTTTGGAATAGTTTCATCCTTGATGAAATATTTTTGTTCCATTAGGATTCGATGCCTGAAACAGTATCACTCCGATTTTCATCGAGTTATACTATCCTCCCACTTACCACTGCATATCGATATTCCTCTTTGGAAAACCGCATGGTGAGCAACAATCTAATTGTTCTCTTGTGAGATGTATAAGTACAATACTTATGGTATCCCTAGGATAACCTACAATTGGAACTTATCCGATTTGGGTTTTAGTTTGGTATCACCCAAACGTATGCCCAGCATACCCAAATATTTAGGAATGAGAAACTCGGTTTATTTCCCGTTCATATCTAATATGAAGTCTGTCAAACATATTATTATGGAACCTTATTCTAAATAAGTTCTGCACTGTTAATGCTTATCCGTTGAAGGAAATGCTAGCTCAGAGCGACTCATGATTAACCTTATCATGTCCAACAAAATTCGGTTACTCAGTTCGGACACACCGTCAACTTGACGTGTTCCGGGAGGAGTCCTCATTTGAAAGAATACTATAATCTTTCAAGTATATAAGAAACTTATAGCTTAAGTATTTTCCATTACGGTCTTACCGTGACGAATTAATACTTCAGCCGATCTGTTTGTCTATTTCGTGTCGAAACTGTAAAAGTTTTCGATTTGTGTTTCTTCAAAAGAAACACATAACCATAAAGCGATGCCACATCCGTATAGGTCACGAAATATTCATATCCACATCTAGCCCAGCTAGACATGGGCCCACTTGCTTCACTATGAACTAGGGCTGACAGATCGGTGGCATTTACACTTTTACCAAGTAAATAGTATTTTAGGCGCTTTGCCTAATAAACTAGATTCGTAGACTTCATTTGAATAGAATCAAAGTAGTCCTAGTACCCACTCTTCGAAAGTGTGGATATACGAGTCTTGTTTTAGTTGTGTCCCAGACAACAATGCCACAAATTAGTTTCTCCTTCTCAAATCAGTTTGAGCTGTTTGTTTGTCATGTTATATATTTGAGATTTGTTTATATTCAAAATATAAATTCTGTTATTCACATCTAATGTGTATATCTCAATATCATCTTTATATAATAAAACACTTTAGTGTTCTAGAATATAAAGGTTCACCCGCAGCGGGTTAAACACTGATATGGAGATAATGTATCAAGTCAAACTAGTTACATTGTAACAGTTTCCTAATCCTGCTTATAGCAGATTCTGAACATCAGTATATATTTATGTATCACACTAAGTATTTAAAATCCAATTTCAATACTAGTAGTGAACACAATTTGACAACCATATTTGAAGTCAGAGCCTTGCTCATCTTCAGTTCCTTCATGTCTGCTTTGTTCAAACGGCAGTCACGCTTCCGCGATCCCGTTTGCCATAATTTAAGCAGACATTTTTGATATGTCATTTATCTTCCCATAAGACTATAATGATTTTGCCTTTGCCCTTTTCACATTCCAGAAACCTTTGGCCAAGCCTCGGGTAGCTAGAATATCGAAGTAAAGTACGCCTTGCGCTACTTGCCTAATTGCAAACTTTGACTTTGTCTCCTTGAGGATAGTCATTAACCCTCCAAGAGTTATTATTACAATTTTAGTACTTCTAAAATCTAAGTATAGATTTAAGAAGATCCTTCAATTTCATTATCATACTTTAAGGATCTAATCCTTATTTCTGATTAAGAAATTAAGGAGTCTACTGCGACAAGCTTAATGGATTAAGCACTAAAGTTATCATCACATAAATCTTCCAAAGATTATGCTCTACTATTTGCTTAACTCCGGGCTTAGGCTTAATATGTTATTTTATCAAATAAAGTAACTTATTATTTTTCCAGGACCATCCTGAAATTTATTCCCGATTTGAAAATTAAATCATTTAAATACATTTTCCCTAGGATTTTGTTTTAAATGTCAATCTTTCAATTTTAATCTTGATTTTAATAGTCCAACTATTTAATCAACGATTTAGGTACTATTTATTATAATGATTACAATAGTCCAACTATTTAATCAACTATAATTTAATAGATTAAAATCAATTATATTGATTACTATAATCCAATTATAAAATCAACTATAAATGAATAGTTTGAATATATAGTCCAACTATTTATTAAAACAACAATTTAAATATTAGTCCAACTAACATTTAATTCATTTGACGAATGATATTTGTTTGAGCGCGTATGGCAAGTAATTAAACGAGTATTGAAAATTCAATTCTTGCCTCCCACTATTTTTCGGCGAGCCTCTAACCCTCTGTCGAGTACTCGGGAAACCGTGTTTCCTAGTGGGCTAGGATCTCGTTAAATATCACACAATCTTGACTTTGGCCAAAAAATTGTATGATAATTAACTAGGTAGATCTCTAAGATCGATTGGATCCAATCCAATTCCTAGATCCGGTAGGGGGACATCCAAGTCCGAAACATATATCTTATATATGCCAATACATCCAATGTATTACCTAACATTTTTCCTCTGAATCAACTAAGCCTTGGCTTTAGCAAAACAAACTTAGTGATCCCAGTCAAGCGCGACCCATTGACCATGGAAAGCTTCGTAATCAATGTCGATGGACAAGAGGTGGTCTTGACTTTGGCCAACAAACCACAACTTGGACAAGACACTGACATGGAACAAAGCTCTCGTGATTCCAACACATCCTCGACGGACAAAGGCCTTGACTTTGGCCAACAAGCCAATGCCAGTCTCGGATCTTGAGTGAGAATCACTCAATGGAAGGAAAATTGCTTAATATTTTGCGAGGGTTTTTCGAGTGCAAATTGGCAACCAATTTATTATCTTTGTTAAGGTCTCATCATCATACACCCTTAAACATGCATTCTAAATACATAATAAAGCGCGTATAATAAAATAATAATGATATGCGGATGGATACTTCGGATTGATCCTAGATCAAATCTTTCACTTTCTCTCTCCCGCTAGCACATGTATTACTTCTACCCGTTACACTACACTTCTAAAGAAACCTCATTTACATTGAGGGGAATAGGTGAGAAGAGAATACAAAGAAATGAGAGGTAATAAGGCTGGACACGTAGGTCTAATTAATAAATCGAATTTATTACAACAATTTCTAAAATTGTCCCACCCATATAATATCCATCCGATATACATTATTCATGCATCACAACCATGTATTCACACAAGCATGTTATCAATCAGTCTAATCCAATTAATTAATCTGATAATTAGTGATCATCCAATGTTCAAACAATGATTTGATTTTGCTCGAGTCAAACTCGTTTTTGCGAATAAGTACTCAAAGTACATATTCTCGAATTAAATTAAACTACATCATTAAATCCAATTTAATATGTATTTAATTCTAATTCATTATTTAATTCCAAATTAAACATTAAACTTTAATAATAAACCTTTTACGACTTAAATTCCAAATTTAATCGTTACGGGTCTCAAAGCCCGATTAACGTCCAACGTCAATTTAATTAAAGTATAATGAGCTTTTAATTAATTTCTTAAGGCGTGGACTTTTGGTCAACTCGGGTCAAACCGAATAACCAAAATCCAATCCGGGAGTTACCCCATAAGCATAGAAATCAATTTAGGCCCATTAGGCCCAATTAAACTTTAAAGGTCCGTTAAGTCGCATTTGGGCTTTATAAATGCGGTTTTGGGCCCAATTGGATCCAATCCATTTGGCCTAAACCCAACTTTGTACAACAAAGCCCAATAAGCCCATTTACAACATTAAAAGCCCAAATCCAATTTTAAGGCCCAATTAATTAAATACAAAAAATCCAATTTCACATTTAATTAACCTAAAGTGTATATCATGATTAATCACCCAAATTAAGATTTCTAAAACATCAATTTATATAATTAATCATGCTCATTTTCATCATCACATGTCCAACACATTTTGATTAAAATCAAACCCAAACATGCTTTATCATTCTCGGCAATGGAGGGGATTTTTGTGTCCGATTCGAATTCAATCCAATTAATTCCACAATCAACATTAAATCTCAATCCTTAATCGTTTCAAGTCATCCAATGAACAACGAAACAAAAAATCACCAAGATAATTAGGGCTATAACTCTCGGCAATTAGGGTTTATTATGCCAAATTACAAATCCAATCCAATTGAATCAAATTCAATATTAAATAAACATTCCCTAATGATTTCCAACATATCTAATGAATAAAAAATCAAAATCACCAAGACATATTGGATCACCAACCATTCGGCCAACACATCCAATTTTTGGGAAAATTGTTCCAAGTCAATTTTCTTGAATTGATCAAATAAAACTTCAATTAAACATGTTTTAAGCATACTCAATCATCAAATTCAACCAAATCATGCTTGAAAACATTTTACCCAAATTTGAAGCCCTAAACATTTTCATGCTCAAACCTTGCTCTAGATGCCATTGTTGGTTTCTATTAAGGTCCGAAGATCAATAATAAGCATGAATCAAATGTGAATACAAATCGAAGAAGTTGCGGAATACTCACATCGATCGGTTGAGCGACACAGAGGCAACAAAAATTTCAGATTCTACCTCTCCACTGGTTCGGCAGTGAGCTGTGTGAAGCTCACTGGTTTGGCTTGGTTTGGGTCCTTCGTCAAGCTCCAAGCTTCGTCGAACGATTCCCGGCTTATGGGAGGACTTCTTTATCACCTTCGTATGTCTCGTAAGTGTGTTCGCACTTGTGATTTTGCCACAAAATCCCACTCTAGTGCTTCTCACTGCTCACGTTTTTTACAGAAACCAGTGATCTGTTTTGCCCCTACATGGGCGTGAGTTTTAGATAGAAAGAGAGAAGGAGAGAGTGTGTTGAAATTGGTTGGAAAAGTGTATATCAAACACTTATATATTTTCCAAAATTAAATAAGTGAATTACCATATTTTTGGCTTCCAAAAGTCAAAGCCAAAAAGGTTCCAACCACTCCCATCACTCAATCACATCAATCACAAGTTGTCAAGTCACATCACACAAAATGACAAGTGATTTGACGCTTGATGCGACTAATGATTTGACTTACGTGCCGCACCCGAATTCGAAATGCGAATGCACTCGCAAATAATCTCGGGCTCGGGTTCGCTAATTCCAAATTAACGAATTTTCCATTGCGTCGTAATTAAATGATTACGCCTAGCGAAATCACTATTCACGTCGCTAACGAATTAATTCTAAATTAATTCGTTCGCCCAAATTAAAATCTAATTTTAATTCCGCGTCGAAATCCAATTTCGTTTAATATATCAAATATATTAATTAATCGATTAATTCCAAATTAATCGTTATCTCTCTTTAATGATATTTTATCCCAAATAAAATATCTCCGTAATTAATCCCAGAATGATTTTCTCTCTCTTCCAATTAATCCCAGATTAATTTAGAGTGCGAGTCATACGTCATCGGTGAATCTTTAGGAAGCGACCCATGAGATCCCCGAATATGTTGGCAGTAAATTCGATCGTCGGACTATCCGAACACGTAAGTACCAAGTACTACGTTTTACCGATTTACAAGACAAGGTTGGCCTCTAGCAAAGCGCCATGCCTACCCAATTCTCCGGAAATATCCTTACAGGAATAAAAGATCTATATCAGGCGTAGTATACGTAGTATTGCGTATTTCTGTCCAGTATCGGATGATCACGTGCTAGTCCTGGGGCTGGATTTGTGTCTGCCTCGTACGAAGCACATGTCAGATGTCTGGTAACTAGTCTCTATAATCAGATAAACCTGACCTTGTCATTTTATCCCGATAGCTGCAGCAGTTAAGAGAACCAGTCCCGTATCCTATGTGACCATCATCTCCATTTGACTGGAGTGACACTTCCGTCTTGACATCACACCCAAGACACTACGATTCTCAATATACCCAGTATTGGCGTACACAGAACCTGTTAAAGCCCTGGACGACCGCAACCAAAGTATATTGATTGTCGCATGTATTAGTGGTGCAAGTCTCAAGTTAAGACCAAATACACCTACCCTGATTTCAGACTTCCATAGACACATAGTCATACAACCAATGGAATTTCGAGGGGGTCTATCCAGAACGAAGCTGTTTCCCATACCATCGGTGAAACACAACCTCCTATTACACTTGCATGAGTATCTTATACCCAAATATATGAGAACTATGTCGTTGTGCCCTCAAAACGCGCATAAGTGTAATACTAGTCTTTTACGCATTTATCGATGTCCAATCTCGACAATGCTCTGACTAGGGATAATTAATGATTTATCCTTCGTGGACTGATACTGTCTCATATCATTCTCCATCCAGGAACAAATCATAGGGACCTCTCATCATTTTTACATATAGGTGATCTAATCACAAATTATAAGAGTGCAATCTCCTTTGTCACACAGTTAATTTGTACAACAACACCATGATCTGTACAAATAGTGACGCTATGGGTCATAATTGTCCAACATGAACCTCAGGGGTAGTAGCACCTCACCACATCATCAAACCAGTTCGAAGAAGCAGGCAAGTCAGGTGGCAGCTGGCGAGCCAGGTAAGTAAAAATGCATTGCATAACTTTGATAGGATTGTCACTGTCACACACTGTACAAATCCCATCAAAGTGGGGGCGACTGTAGGCACTGCATTTTTGCATATAAGTCCCGATGATGAGTCTCATACGGAGGAACTACCTATTTAAGTCACGGAAGTCGCGGGAAACAGACATCGGAAGGGAAATTCGGAAATCAATGTCTTGTTGGACTTAATTCGTTTGCTTAGCTGTGGGTTCGTTCGTTGGACCTCTGTTTTAAAACTTATCCTTGACCCAAAATCCCCGCAAGCCACACATCCTTGGCCTAAAACCCCCGCAATCCACACCAAGGCCACCAAAACACCAACTACACTCCCAATGGACCACATTCACGCCCAAACCCATTAAAACACATCCAAAATAATAAAACCACATATTAAACACATGTTAAAATCAAACCAAATCACTTTCCCAAATTAATAAAATCAAATCAAATCCCATAAATCACATTCCTAATTAAATTAAATCTCTTTCCTAAACTAAAATAATCCCCTTCCTAATTAAGGAGATCATTTCCTTATGACACACAAATTAAATATTCCCCCATAATTACACAATCTTGGTTTTCCTACCCGTATAAGGTAAACCTCAACCCTTGCCTATAAAAAGAAGCATAAACCCAACCTTAGAAACCCCCTAGCATTCCCTTCTCCCTCATGCCTCTCTTCCTTAATCTCTCCTAGCTCACTCACGACACTCACAAACAAAAACCCTGACAGCAGCTCCATCTCTCTCCTCTCTCTATAACGCCTCTCCCCCCTTTATCCTCTCTCTACAAAAGCCAAACCCTAAAGCTTTCCAGACACACGGCAATAAGACACCCCACAGGACATTCATACGCAACTCTCATCTCTCTCAAAATCCAGCCCTAGACATCCTCTTGGCACCATCTCCATCCTCTCTCTTCCTCACAAATAACCCTTCAACTGAATCACACACTACGACAAACAAACCAACCCTCACAAACCATTCACGCAAAAAAGTTCTCCATTCACACCACTGCCCTTCATTCAGCAGCTCACCTTCACGCCTAAAGCCCTCCATTCACGCCACTGCCCTTCATTCAGCAGCACACCTTCACGCTTAAAGCCCTCCATTCACGCCACTGCTCTTCATTCAGTAGCCTGCCTTCACGCCTAAAGCCCTTCATCACGCCACAACACCCCCTTCAACACGCACCAAACAGCCCACATAGAAGTCCTCCTTCCATGTACCAAACAGCCCCCACATAAGCCCTCATTCATGCTCAAACTACCCTTAAATTCACGCCCAAACAGTCCCCAAATCAGACTCTAAATTACCCCACAATCTGTACCCAAACTACACTCAAACTGCACCCTTAAACCCGCAAACTGCACCCCAAAAATACCACAAAACAGTCCCAAAAACTACACAACCAGAACATAAAAAACTGCAACAAAAACAGTCCCAAAAAAATGCACAAAACAACCCCAAAACAGCCCCCCTGAATATCGCAAATAGTAACCAAACACAATGACCAGAAAATACAACAAAAATAGAGGAAACAGCAGCCCAAAATAGTGAGGCAACGAAGGAAAACAAAGAACAAGTAAATCGGGAAAGTTGCGGAGCATTAACCCTTCCGAAAACTGCATAGCGCACTTCCAAGAGACGACTTAAGAGGTTAGACCTGAGGGCACCCTTTTTATTTATTCTCCTTTATTTTTTTATTTATCTTCTTATTTTACTTCGCATGAGTATTGTTGATTGGTGTATGATATGACCTTCGGATGTATGGAATATGTGTTCTCTCTTGTGGTATATCGGATGGAAACTCAGACGTAAATTCTGGAGCCGAATCCGAAAGGACGGTAATGCGGTCTGTACTTGGGATACAATGCCACATACCGCTTGAGAGAAACACATATTTCATTTCGTCCAACCTTGTGTTTATGCATGATTTAGTCGTTTAGTATGTTATTTATTTTTTATGTATGATTTAGTTGGTTATTTCCGAGCATGATTAGTTATTTCTTTTACATTAGGAATTTAATTTATGTTTATGTTTAGGTTATTATTTATTTTTCGCGTTTGATAATTAAATATGTTCATGAGATTATTGTGTGTTTGTCATTTTGACGACTTACTTTTATGCATCCAAACTTAGATGTAGGTTATATGTAAACTCAGATATAGGTTTTATTTTCATGCACGTGAACTTAGGAGTAAGATACTCTTGGGAATATATATTGCGTAGACTTGGTTAGATTATTGCACAAATCCTTTCATTACAAGTGGCATAAGTAAGGGACCATTCCGAACCCACCGGTTTGAGGTCTTCCCTTACGAGGGATGAGTGCGGCCTTAAATCATTTTCCCAGTTCGCACTGGGTGGCGACTCTATTTTATTTCTCTGGTTTAGTTCCCCCATGGGCTATTCCGTACTCCCAACTAGGCCGCGAGCCTAGAACAACGTCGCCGATTTCTGTGTCCTACACCAGGGTCGAGGCCCACATTATCAGCAGTTTTGGGAATAAATCTCGGGGTCGAGGCCCACATTATCAACTCAGTTTGGGAATGAATCCCGGGGTCGAGGCCCACATTATCAAATCAGTTTGGGAATGAATCCTGAAGATTTAAGCATCTCATATAAGTAACGGTTTGAGAATGAACCACCTCTCAAGTAACGGTTCGGGGATGAACCACCTCTCAAGTAACGGTTCGGGAATAAACCACCAATCTCTCAAGTAACGGTTCGGGAATGAACCACCCATCTCTCAAGTAACGGTTCGGGAATGAACCATGGGTCGAAGCACCTCACCACCAGATCGACTCAGTTTGAAGCATCTCAAAACAACAGGTAAGTTCGGCGACAGCTGGCGAGCCAAGTAAGTAAAAATGCATGCATGACTTTGATAGGATTGTCACTGTCGCACACTGCACAAGTCCCATCAAAGTGGGGGCGACTGTAGGCACTGTATTTTTACATAAAGCCCAATGATGAGCCTCGTATAGAGGCACTACCCGATAAGTTGCGGAAGTCGCGGGAAATGGACGTCGGAAGGGAATATTCAAAAATTAATACCTCATCAAATTTAACTCACTTCTTTGGCCTCGGGT